>VYZM01003948.1:42495-52760 GCA_013398915.1 Dromas ardeola
TTTTTTTTTTTTTTTTGCCACTTTAGTTAACAAACCTGAACTTGGCAAGTGGAGCTATAAGCAAGGGGAATGCAGCTGCCACACAGAGCTACCGGTTGCCACTCGACAAAAGAGGGTCCTTGTGGGCCGTTCAGCCAGACACTCATATAGCTGACAAAAGATCTGTCTCTTCAGCGGTCAGGTAAGTCAAAGTTGCTGCTCCAGCTTTTTGAAGAAGAATGCGATGCACTCAGGAGCTCGCTTGTAATTTGTGTTTGGCTTCTTGCTCAGAAGATAACATCGAAGGGCCTAGTACACGTTCTTCTCAGGACTGTCCTAGAAATTTGGCCTATGAAAATAGAGCTATATTCCCAGAGCTGGCAGGTTCATGGTGAAATAAGGGCATGGATGAACATATAGAATGAAAGGGAAATGTCTGTTTCTCTTTGATCATTTCTTATCCCTGCATCTGTAAGTTGAGGTGTGCTGGTGTTGAGACACTTATGCAGAATGCAAACTTACACCTGATATTGCAGAAGTCTCTGCTAAGGACTCATCTTCATGCTTTTCCCTTGAATATCAAGTTTAGATTGTTCCAGCATCTTGCTGTGTTCATAAAAGTTGCTTTTTCAGGTGGCTTCTTTATGCGTTTTATTTATTTTGGACATTGGAATTTATGGCTGATATGCTCATGGGACTCAGTGCAAATGACTGATTCTGCAGTAAAACCATTCTTCCTGGGACTGAAAGAGCAGCAAGATTTACCCCAAGGATTCTGGATCTTGGCAGCTAAGAACAAGGCAAGCTTGCTCCAGTAGACTAGGCTGAATACAGGCCCAGAACTGCTGGAGATCTGAGTTCTTCCTTTGCCACTTCAGTAAATATTATTTATTCCTTTGCCTAAGTCTTTATTTTTGTCTTTTAAAATAGACTAATGAGGCAGAGCTTCTCTGATACATGAGTTTAGGCCTGGAAAGCACTGTATACATGAAAATATTGATTCTTTTCATTGGTGCCTGAATGCTATTGGAAAAGGGAGGCAGAGAGGCAGACAAAAGGCATGTGACCTGAGTGGTCGTCCTTTCCCAAATGGGTCCTTCAATAGGAGGATTGGAATGGGATTTGGAAAGCTCAAGTAAAATTGTTCTTATTTCATCAGTCACTGCTTTTCATCCTGCCTAAAGAGGAGGAATGTGAGAAATGAATTCCTGGCCTGTTTCTGTTCCAGCACAATGTTTGCCTCTGGGGTTTAGAGTTATTGAGAGAGGTGGTGGTGATTCTGCTCTTGGAGCTCAGCCAGACGAGCTATTACCTAATCCAAATAAAGAACCTATCCAACAGGTGTAAACTGCCTTCCCCTCGCACATAGCTTGAGAGAGCAACAGAGTGCAGGCTGTCCTAGAGCTTCCGTTCCTTTCTCAACTCTGCGTGCACCTCTGCCTGGACTCACAGACATAGCTGGAAAAGGATTACTCATCATCAAAGTCTCCTGTTGGAGAACTCTGCAGAAATCACTGTAATTACCACATTGCTCTGAAATAATTTCAGTTCTATGTTACCTGTGGAACTGAGAATCCACTGTTTAATGCCCAGAACTCTGCTCTGAACGATTCCCAGGGCTGTGCCTCATTTAGCACTGTATGCATAGTTTAATGTCTTTAGAAATTCTATTTTATTTTGTACAGCAATCCAAAAGTACTTCAGAATTGTCCAGCTACAGCTGGTATAAAATTCCATCTTCAAACCTTTTATGAATCATTTGGTCTTTCAGTACGTCGCTCTGTTTTTATCCTCAGAGCAAGAGACCCTTTATTGAATTATTTTATCTTCATGGTTGCTTGTATCGAATGGCCAGAATAGCAGGAGTTAAAAGTTTTATGTAAATCTGGAAATTAAAAAGAGGGATTCTTGAGGCAGTGCTGGATTACTTGGGCTGTGATCTTTTATTTAATTAGAGAATTTGGAAAGAAGTATCAAGGTCATGATATATGGAGATGGCTATTTTGTATTGTAAATGCTTTTTTTGCTACTTGATCTGTTACATTGGAGCAAGCAGTTCATAGAGGGTCATCTGATGGGTGTCAGCCTGTGCTTAGTGCTGGATGACTGTTTGAAGAAAAGCTTCCTGTTTTGTTCCATTAAGGTTCTGGTCTATCAGTTGTAGAATTCAGCAAGGATGGAAATATTTTGTAAATGGGTCTCTTATCTGGTTTGTACTTGGCTCCAATTCAAACATCTGCCTCTGAAACTCAGTCCTTACAGTTTTTGTATGGCTCTGTGGTAATTCTAAGCAATTCTAGTGCTGCTGAGGTTTGTTTGAAAATTTTGTTTTGATGCTTGCAATCTGTAGGATTCAGGCTGTTCTTACTGACAAAGCTTCCTTCTCTTCCCACTCTCCCAGTAGTGAATTATCTAAATGTTTCTCAAGAGAAGTTCTCCCATCTTTAGTTGAATTCTTGTGGCTCTATGAGATGACGTGCTGAATCAGTAGTCTGTTCACCAAAAGGCAAAGGAGATCTTGAGTTTGTAATATAGAGACAGAGAACAGTTCTGGATATGTTAAAATGTTATTTCATAAATCTGCACTGCTGTGCCTTTTGAGATTTTTTTCTTTTTGTCACTTTCTATAACTATCGGTGCTATTCCTGCCCAAATGATGGCTTAGGCTTTCACTGTGCCCCAGACAAAGAAGCCTGCAGGGCTACACAAGAGGTGAGATGTACCAAGTTGTACATGGGCTTACTTCTGACTTCTGTAAAGTGGATGTCAGCCTCTGCCACGTGTGCTGCAGTCCTGCCTTTGCCCTCTAGCTCACTGAGGCTATGCCAAATCTGCTCTCTCCTTCTTTAACCCTAGTCCTGTCTCAGTTCTATCTCAGCTTCTCACCCTGTCCATCAGGCAGGATTGTCACCTTTTCACATCCTGCTGTAAAGGCACTGAACGTGGTTACACGTTTTGTAGTAGAAGTATTTAAGATTCCCATACATAATTTTTATCACAATTTTAGTAATATAATCTAAGGACAACTAATATGAAAGTGATTCCTCATTATCCAGTGAAGCTAACTTCCAGTCACTGAAGCCAAGACCTTACTAGAACTGCTCTTGAAAAAGTATTCTCTCAAAAGCATTCTCAGTTGCATAATAAAGGTGAAAAATCAGGTCTTTAGGAGAATGAAGCTTGTTGATTCATAACCTAAACAAACTTTTGAGTACCTGTTGGCAAATAGTTGCATAATCCCTAGTGGTGGGGATGGTAGACATTCCTAGAAGCTTCTGGCACTCAAATCTGCATCTGCTGTGTCACTTGTTTTTTGAAAAAGACAGTGGATTTCCCCTAAAAGAGTAACTTGGGCTCTGCAGGTCATTTAATCTCCAAGACCTGGACCAAGGCTAGTGAGAAAGATTTCTAACTGGTGCAGATTTCTGTGTTTTCAGTGGGCACCTTGCATTCAACAGCAGCCATCCTTGCTCAGGTTCATCTTTTAGAACTCGTATGGGCAGTCAGTTGGCAAGAATTCAGCAGTGAAATGGTCAGTGTTTTCTCAGACCTCTGTTTCGTTTGCTTCTTGTTCTTTCATAACATCTTTCTCAAACCTGAAGACAAGACCAACCTAGCTCTTCTAAACTATTTGGTGTATTTTTCCCTTGGATCTTCTGACAGATTTATCTAACTTGGTTAGCGGAGGCAGGCAAGCAAGCTTTCCTGTCATCAATCAGAGGGTAGAATGGCAGTTCAAATTATACCAGACAGCCTGGGAGGGCTACTGCAGTTAGAAACGACGGATTCTCCTCTCCTCTTGCTTGACGTGCCCAAAATACTACTTAGCTCATAAATTCAGCCAAGGTGCTCAGGTTCACTGAGAAATGATGTGTTGTTGGCAGGCTGTCTAATCTGTGTTAAATTGTATGAAACAAGACTTTCAACTTTCTGATCTACGGGTTTCTAAGTTTAATTTGCTCTGGTGTCATTCTCGGTGGTAGTAACAGTGGCAGCTGCTCAGGGCTTCGCAGGCTGTGTGCACATACCTGCCGTATGTCCAGGTTCCCAAGGAGGCTCTGCGTTGTGGATTTTCATTTTTATTTTTCCTTGCCTGGAAGTGTCGAATGGGGTGGGAAGCTAGAAGATGATGCCCAGACATTTGGCATCTCGGGCTTTCAGGAACCCCAAACAGTATGCTTTGTGTCTGGAAATTCTGGAAATACCTGATATGTAGTAATCCAGCTTTTCGAAGGAATCGGGCTTCATGCCCATTCACAGCATAGTTAGAGCATTCACATAGTAGGTGCTTCTGGGTCACATTGCATGTATTTATTGCTCACATACAAATCAACTGCACAGTATGGGTGCAGGAAATCCAATACCACTTAAAACATTAGCTTCCTATGCCTGTTCTAATAGCAAATATGTATTAATTTGTATCCCAAAAATTCCACACAGAAAAATGATTGGCACTCCACTTTCTTGCACACCCCAGCTCACAAACTAAAACCTCTGTGCCGCATCCCCTGACAAGCTTATACTGCTTTTCCAGTCTCCCAGTCCAGGACCTTCTTTTAATCACTGGCCTTCCTTAGTCTCGTCTGGGTAGTGGATATTTTATATCCTCCCTCCCCACCTAAGTGCCTACTACTCCTTCATGCCGGTTTCACTTACGGCTAGAAGTACATGTACTACATGTTCTAGGTTTCAGATATTCTGCTCTGATCGTACCAAGTATATATCCTTTGGACTTGTGAGGATGTGGAAGACTCTCTGATCTCTTTTGAGAGTTTTTTCTGTAAGTGGCTTCTCAATTTCCACTGAAAATTAGACTATTGCTAGAAGGGCTCCAGGCAACTATCACAGGCTAATTGTGGTTCACTGGTTTTGATCCTTTGTGTCAAAGGGGCAATTTGCTGCGTTTGACATAAAGGGAAGGTGAAAGTGGCTTCATCATTTCCTCAGGTTTTATTTTAAATTTTGGAGGTGTGGAATGTAAAATAAGAAATCAGGCTTGGACCCTGACTAGACAGGCTCTGAAGGGCCATGAGAAGAGTGATACTAGAATAGCGAAGAGACATGCTAATGTGCAAGGTGATTCTCACAATGATAGAAGGGTGAGCAGTTGATGGGACAGTCTTGCTTTTTTGAAAGATTCATTTGCCAGGCCAAAGATGGCAGGAGCAGCATGGACGTTGCAGTAGGAGCTGTGGGAAAGAGCTGACTACATATTGGCTTGCAGCTAGAAGTAAGGAGGAGAGAATAAGAATAAATTACTTTGTTATTTATGTGTTGCATTGTAGTTCTGCATCTTAAAGGTTGATAGTGATTTTATTCTCTTCCAAATAATTTGTTTCAAGCTCCCTGCAGCCTCTGGCAAGGTAGAGGCTGACTGACTGCTGTCCTGTGCCACACTTGCCAAGTGGTTGGAGCCTATTTGTTTGCACAACATTTAGGTGCAAGCTAACTTGGAGACTGTGCTGTACTGATGCCGCTGGAGGAAATGAAGGGAGAAAGCAAGCAGGGACTGAGGGCTGCACAATAGGCCTTCAGTTCCATTTAAGCAAACTGCGTTGACCTTAACACCTCCCTAGCTAAGCAGCGCAGAAGTGCCAGAGTGGCAACAGACCAACAGCACTGAGTCCAGCCCTGTTGCTAGCATAGCCACGTGTCTGTTCCTTGCTCCTCATACTGCTTGTCCTCTACTCTTTTCTCTTTACCTTAATGCCTAAATTAATTCAGTTTCTTTATCTGAAGTGGAGGAATAATTGAGAGTGGGTACAGTGATTTATTTTTTTTTTTCAAGATCGATCCCCTGTCTGCATCTCCTCAGCAGATCTGTCATGCTGATTCTGCCTGCGGTCCTTGAGAAGCAGCATTTCTGAGCGCCCCGAATTTGGGGGTTTGGTCTATTATTACCTTCTGCTCAGACGAGGTTTGAGGAGGGTGGGTGAAAAGTAAAGGACTGCCTGGGTAGCTGTACATTCTTGCAACTCATCCTGTCTCTAGTTTGTGCATGTTCTTCCACTACCCGTGCATATTTGTGCCTGTAACAGCCTTCCCCTGCCCTGGCAACCTCTGGCAACCTCTTACCTTTTCTTTTTTTTTTTTTTTTTTAACACATCTCCCAGGGTCACCAGTGACAACTTGTTAACTGTGGTAGTGAATTGGCTGACTTAAACTTCAGAAATACATGGCTTGCCTTGGATTTTTTTTTTTTTTTTCTCCATATATATTTTGGTCACACTAAAGAAACTTGTGATGGCAGGTCCAATTACTCTCCATCCTGCTCGGAAATCGCCCTGAGCCTCAGCACCATGGGTTGGCACAGTCTTGAAGGATCCCTGCTTCCCACAGCTAGGCCTTGGCTCTGTCTGTCTGGAGCCTCCGGGAGAGGAAAGGCGGAAAGCTCGTGACTTGCCCAGACAGTCTGAGGCCTGGCCCTGCAGCCTCCGCTCCCCAGACGCTGTTGAGTCGGACTTGGCTGGCAGCCGCCGCGCTGTTACTTTTCCGAGGTAATAAGTGAGATTAATCGCAGGACCCATTCCAGAGGCGAAGGGGGTTTGGGCTGCGTGCAGGGAGACCGTAGGAGCCAGTGCTGGGGCTGTGAGCTGGAGGCGAGAGCTGGGGCCTCGCAGCAGGGCAGAGTGGGGCACCAGCGGAGTTGTGCGAGTGGGGCCTCTCCGCTCAGCTATTTCTGGGAGGCTTTGCTGGAGCTGCAGCCTGGGGCCTGGCTCTAGCTGAGCACAGGGGGCACAGTGTCTGTTACCTGTGTCTACTAGCCTTGGGCAATTATGGTTTTTGTAAATAGCTCTCAAAATTTGAAGGGGGCAGGTTTTTCTTTGACTGCATGACTTCCTTCCAGAGAAGATACAAGGATCTGTCCCATTATTCCCAGCAAGCAGCTGACATTGGTAGGTGGAGGGGAGTGACAGTGACATACCTTTCCCCAAACCAATACCGCATAATGGTTTTGGGTTTTCTTATTTCAGCTGCTTCCACAAACTGACTTTACCCTAGTGTAAACATAAGTTTTGCCATCCTGGACTGGGCTGCCAATCTGTCTTGTTTTCCCATCCTGTGCTTCGGAGCAACTACCACCACCATCTTTAGCAGAAGCACAGAGAACATTCTGTTGGGCAGCAGTGAAATTCCCTGTCTTGCGGGGGGGGGAGCTTGCTTTTACCCTCCACCTGTTAACAGCAGGCTTGTAGTTCTCACCATACTTTCTGTTCTACATAGTCTAATGTGCATGTTGTCATTAATCATGTATTTTTACTTTCTGGAAAAACTGTAGTCTCATTAAGCTGTGGCAGTGAGTTCCACAGGTGAATTACGCATTATGCAAAAGTTTCCTTTTTTATTTTTTTTCCCAAATTTGCCAAAAGTCTCTGCACCCTTATTGCATGAAGGCAAATAGAAATGGTTGATTTATTTTCTGCACTATTTATTCTCTATGTTTCGGTTATCTGCCTTCTTACTTGTCTCTCCTAAACTAAACAGTCCCATTCTTTTCAAGTTCTAAATGGAAATCTTCCCAGCCCTCTAATAATTGTCTGGCTGTCTTTATAGAGTGACAAGAAATGAAAACAGTACATCAAGTAGGAGTAAAACATTGGTTTTATGTAAGTAACACTGTTGTATCTTTATTTTCTAACTCAAACTTACATATACTAATATCTTGCTGGCTTCTGACCATGCTAAACATGGAATTTTTTTTAATATGCTGTTGCATTTCTTTGATTATTGCAGTAAATGTAAAACTGAGCAACAGATATAGGCAGTTCATGCTGATACAATTATATTTTTCTTTTTTTTTTTCCTTTTTTCTCCTTCCTCACCCGTGAACTCTCCTCTTCCCACTTTCAGCTGCCACCAGCTGAAAGGATTTTGTTGGCTGTAATGGAAGTCACATGCTGTTTTCTGTTCTAATAAGCATCTTATTCAATATAGAACAAGTTGAAATCTTTTAGTGTCTTCCACTACTTGACGCAAACTTCCCCCAGCCATCCCTGATCTTGGATCTCTTTGAAATATCCTGTGTAGGTTCTAGATATTTCATGTTGCAAAGAGACCAGCGGATCACCCTTTCCTCTGTGTTTATTTAAACCTCCCACTCACCATTAAAATAGCTTTCCAGTGTGGTATTCAGAGGGTTAATGTGGCTGTAGCTCTCACTTCAGTACCTCTCATGGGGGAGATGGAATCTACTGCTTACAGCCTTCTAGGAATGAGAGGACCCCCGTAGTTATATCGTGGTGCTCTGTGGGAGCAGGTCTGGCCACAGCAGCCTTTCTCTCTAGAGGAGTTCTGAAAGGGTTACAAGGGAGCTTTGGCTGTTTCTTTGAGCTATTTGGAAAGGACGGGCCTCAGACAGCTTGGCAGGAACCTGGGGCCCTGTTTTTTCCAGCCCAGCCCTTCCTTCTGCACGGAGCTGTCAGGGAATCCCACGAATGTCTGGTTTCTTCCCTTTCCTAATTTTTTTGGTAATATTTTTCTCTGTCCCTGGCTCTTTCCCACACAGGGACCTCGAGTTTTATCCGTTGATTGGTCTTGCAGGTAGCAAGGTAGAAATTAAAGCTGTGCTGCCAGGCCATAGCTGTTGAATTAGTTCACAGTTGTGCAGCTGAGGAGGGCACTGGGAAGTGCGTCCTTTCTGGCATTGATATTAGGGCAGGTCCATCTGGCCTAAGAACAGAGGGATTGAATTGGGCCCATCTTTGAACTGTGCTATTCCTGTGGGTCACAGTGAGGCACTTTGAAATCTCAGAGTTGCATGTTCTGTATCCTCCCTACCACACAACAGAATGCTGCTTTGTAAAGATAGAAATCCCTGTTGTAAGCCAGGCTTATGAAGGACAAGACAGATTAGCAACCTTTCCTTCATTTGCCTCATGCTCTCTGGGGCTGTCCTGAAGTTGAACTCGTGAATATTTTGGAGATTTCCAGGTCTGCCCTATACCTTTTCACTTCAAGAAAATGGAGGTGTCTAGAGGGTGGTGTTAGGAAAGTAGTTTGGTTACTGGTGAGAGCAAAGGTCTTGAACAGCTGTGTTGAAGACAATGGTGTTGTACATCTGAGAAAGAGAAATTGAATTAGGATCAGTAAGCCTGTCAGATGTTGGGAGCGCAGGGTGTGATCTGATATCCATGTGGAAAGCCTTTCCAGAAGGCAGCCCTCATGTGGGGCAGTCCCTGGACAGCTCTCTGAAGTCAGCAGCCAAAGGGCCTGGAGTCAAGCTCAGATGAGGCAAGGGTTTCAGTGACCAAGTACAAATGCCAGAGCAGGAGGTAACAAAAGGGGCCAAAGGGTTTTCCTTCCTGCTAGGCTTTGTTTTGAGGCTACCTTCCATTGTACTGTGAAGTTTCCACCACCAATGCACGTTCACATTTTCCATCCAGCCCGAGGTCATGCTTTAGCTTGGCTCGCTCAGGTTGAGCGTGGCACTCTTTTAGATGTTTTATCCCGTGACATAAGTGGGAATTCCCTGCCAAAAGCACAAAGAAACCCTATCCTAAAGGAAAGTCCTGTCCCTGAAAGCATTAGTCAGCCTTTCCTATGAAGATCCTGCTTTGTCACCTAATTTTCCCCACCTTTCAGACTGGGGGAGTTTTGGAGCTGACACAAGAGTTTGTGAATTGTATGCGGTTGGCGCCATGACAGCCTGTTATTCTCCAGGGCTGCTCTGGGCTGCAGGTATCAAGCAGCAGCTGTTTGAGAGCCATGCAGGGCTCCAGTGTTTAACAAAACACTCTTTTGAAAAAGGTGGGGAGGGGGGGGCGGGGGGGAAGCGTAAAAAAAATTAGGAAGTATTTCAGCTTCCCTATGCATGTGGTGACAGCTTTGCTTGGTGATCCTGTTCATAGGTGTTTGAAGTGCATGTATATTGTGTAATCTGAAGAAGATGGGGCAACCAGAACGCTAGTGCGGAATGCCTGCTTTTTGTTTAGGGAATAGTGTGAATTCTAATAATGAGTAACACTTGTGGTTAGTAGTACTTTCTTAGTCTTTACCCAACACTGTATAATGTCAGCCAGTGAGTAGTTTGACCAAAATGCTCTGGGTAAGAGGACTTGGTAATGAGGAAGAAAGCATTTTGGTGGCTCAAGAAAGCTAGTTATTGGACTGTCCCAAACCAGTGCCAATTACAAAGATTTTTCAAGTGCGCTATTAAAGGTAGGCTCTGCAATGTCAGGATGGAAATACTGATGTATCCAGAGTCCTTCATCACAAGCAGTTATTTCTAGGGTTTCATTCTGTAACAGTAGTTGAAAGATGGATATCTTCTTTTTTTTTTTTTTAAA
>VYZM01003948.1:52834-122663 GCA_013398915.1 Dromas ardeola
GGGGCTGGGCAGGCAAAAAAGCTAGGTAATACTTAAAGGTACCACAGTTTCCACTCTCGTGTTGCACTCGCTGAACTTTTATTAACATTTCTCATCCAATTACTGGCCACAGCAAACCAGGTAGGGAGAGGCCAAGGCAGCCTGGCTGATCCAAGTCTACTGAAAACTGGCCCTGAACAACAACCTTTTGTAAAAGGAATTTCAAAGTGAGAAAGCCTTATCAAAGACACTATTTATGTTCCAGCTGCTGGTATCCATGATGTTGCACAGCTTGAATTTCAGATTGCATCTGGCTCAGTAAATGTCTTCCACTGCCCTTTCAATCTTTCTGCTAACTGGCACGTGGGACTTGCCTGAAAAGTTAGTCTAAAAAGATTGTTATCTGGCAGTGCTGCACATGCTACTTGGCAGCTGTCTGCCAGGAATGCTTAACCTGGGCAAGAGTCGCCCTTTGGAGCAAAAGGTCTGTGGCTTATGTGGTCTTAACCTTTTGTATGCATGAAGAATTCTTTATTTGCTTGATGCTGGAAAAAAAAAAATAATCTTCTCTGTGAAGAATGCAGCCAAGTTGGGCTGTGAATATCTTCAGTGTTGAAAATCGAGTTTTCTTCAAAATTCAGCCCAAAACTTTCAGTTTGGTAGACTATGTGAAGAGGAGGAGGAGGAAACCTCAAGTCTGGACCATCTGTTTCTTTTTGGATATTGGGATAAAGATGCTGATGAGTAAAGAGGTGTCAGCTTCTCTTCACTTAGCATTTTGGAAAGCTGCAGATGCTGAGACTTGAAATTGAGTAAGTTTAAGAATTTTGTTTCTTGCTGCTGGTGACTGAGTATAGATCCGCAATGAGGTAACAGTCATACCAACAAAGGCTTGTCACTGCTAGAAACTGTTTGAACTTTAAGATCCACGTCTCTTTACAACTGATTTAGCACTTCCAGGGATTTTTCTTTTCTGAGATTTTAGCCACAGAGCAGCGTAACTGGAATACTATTCTTTATATTAGTCAGAAGGCTCAGGTTTGACACTGATGTTGGTCTTTTATGGTACTGATGAATAAGTATCTAGGATTAATGGCTTCTATCACTTATAAACAATAATTCTGAATTTCAAATGAGAACTTCCCAGTAGCCATTAAAAACAACATACTGCTTACAGTGTAGTGACTTCTGCTTCCCACGGCTGTTTCCTCGAACTGTAGTGTTAGAAAAAACTTGAAATAACTTGTTAGAAAGAGTGTTCTCTTTAATACATTTCTGATCTCGCTCCACTAGAAGACACTTGGGTGTAAGATTCTTTGACAGTCTCATGATGCTAAAGATTTTTGGCTTCTCTGTAAATATCCTCTGATGGATGATAATTTGAACAGCAGCTAAAGGCTTTCCAACTCAGGCAGTCAACGTGGCAAAGAGAACACAATCTCATCTGTTGTGAAAAAATCAACAAGGAAAATAGTGTACGTGGAAGGTCTAAGCACAGGCTCGTGAAACTCTGAGACCCCCCCAAAAGTAATTCTTCAATTCTTCATAGACTTTGCTGTTCTTAAAATGAGGGGCATTGATAAACATATCTTTCTAATGAAGACCTGCATATAATATCTCCAGAATATCCTCCAAGAGAGTGAGATTTTGGTTCCTACTGACAGTGATCCCCCTAGCCTTCTGTTTTCAAAATTCCTTACCNATTAAAAATCCACAGGAACATTAACTGTCTCTTATCTATTAGAGCTCATCCCTTATGAACAGTTCCAACAAAGGCTGCCTATTAAGATTTTTTGGAACAGCTGCCTTTCATAGAGTTTGGTTTTGAATACTGAGAACTTGCTAATCTTTCTTCAAATTTGAAAACCCTCAAGAAGGAGCTGTGTTTTAATGTGGAATTAATTTCATTAAAAATCCACAGGAACATTAACTGTCTCTTATCTATTAAAGCTCACATATATTTTATTTTTTATTTTAATTTATATAAATAAATGCATATAATACATTTAAAAATATTTATTAAATAAAATAACTTAGTTGGTACTGGCAAAATAATTTTGAAAGTCCAGTTTTAATAATTGGATTATTCTGGTACACTTCAAGAAACTTCAATCCGTTTTTAGTCAGTTAAATATTTTGTCCTTCTGTTCAGGACACTTTTTGTGTAGCTGATTTTGGTGTTTTCTAAGGTCAGAGTTGTGTTTTCATTTGTTTCCGAAATTCCACTTTCCTGCTGCTGATGCTAACCCAAATGATTTAAATATGAAAGTATGCTCTGCTATCTGTGTAATTAGACAGAATATGATTTACGTAGTGCAGTGTTTTTCTTTTATTGGTATTTTCTGAGCAGAATAAATTCTTTGTGATCATATTATGACCTCTAAAACACTGCAGAACCTGAATGTAGCCATTAGGCTTGTGTTACTGAGGAGCATTTCTGTGAAAGGAAAGAGAACTGTAGTGCTCGATAATTTGTTGTTTGTGTGTCTCAGTCTGAAATTATCAAAATTCCTGATATCATGTAACTTCATAGATTGTGAATTGTTCTGCTTGTTGCTACAGAATGCATGGTTGTTTGCATCTTGTTTATCGAAATCTCACTCTGGTGTTTATGGTGTATATTGTTAGGTAGCAAAGCTAGGTAGAAACTACTCTTGCCATTTACTTTCAGTTTTTTTCTAATGTCTGTTATTCGCCTTTATGTGAGAGCTTGCTTACTGTCTTATACTCCAAGTAGTCTCTAGAGAGCCATAAACACAGTACACAGCGTGGAAGGTTAACCTTTTTGCAAATGTTACTATGTTCAGCTCAAGCCATCTGGAGGCCATGTTTGGACTCTTATTTGTCTTTACTACAGGCTCATTTTCTGTGAAATGTATTAGTTGTGGCCTTTGTGAGAAGAGTCTATTTAGAACACTTGCTGAAACATCACAAAAGGCATCAAGTATAAAGAAGTGGCATATAATGGAGATTTCTTGATTGGCTACTGGACGCTATTGTTTTTGTCCTCTCTTGATGTGCCTTATCTATGCTAGGAGGGCACTCTTGAAAGGACATTATTCCACTAAGTGGCTGGGATGTTTTAGTCTGCCCTTATAAGGGTTTAGCATCTGCAGCTGCATCTTTGATGTGCTCATGCTTAGCATTACATGCAATCACTTGGTGAAATTCCTGAGGTAGTGATTCCATGGTTCCCATCTGTGTTCCTGAGTCTGGGAGCTTCTGACTAATTATACAATTTTCTCTGTACGCTGTAGGAAACTATTCCATTTTGGCTCTAGAAAAAGGGATTGGGTTGGCCTGGAATATAGCACTGCATAACTTTTTTTTCATCTTTAACCACAAATTCCTCTGAAAGCTATTGCACTTCCTCTGAAGATACCTGCTCTTGGCTTTTGGTTTCTAGAGTCATTAGAAATATTCAACACCCATATACAGTCCAGAAGACCTAGCAATTGAAAGGCCTACCCAAAATCAGTCATTAAGGAATCAAGCAATGTTGCATCCCGAAGTAAACAGCACCATCCCTAGATTCCTGTTCTTCTCAAACCCTGAGGTGAAAAGATGGATGCAGTTGGGATGACCACGAGAGCTGGGACAACTGCATCATAGACTCTTCTGCCCACACTGGAGGAGGAAACATCACAAATTTGGGTGCCTGTTCAAGTGGACAGAATCTAAAAGCATTTTTCTAGGTGCTGCAAATAAAACCAGTGCTTACAGTCTCTGCCTCCTAGCCTGCGGTTGTAGGCAGAGGCAGAAATCTCACGTAAAGGACTTCAAGCTCTAGGTGATCCAAGTAAGTTTTGTGCAACTTGAGCATCTTTTGCAGACAGGGTCTGATGGAGGGATCTTTCAACAAATCCCAGACAAGTCTGGGAACTGCCTTTTAGAGTGTGCCAGCTCTTTGTACTATACAATATAATTATCTGAACATCCTTTTACTCATCTTCCTCTAATGACAGACTTTGTCTGTCATCAGATTTAGTGGTTTCCTGGAGAAAGATAGCATCGACCCAGTTTACTGAGGTAAGCCTGTGCCTTTTCTGTAGTTTCAGAAGTGTAATCACAAATTCCCTGTTCTCTGTGCTTAATTGTGGTCTGTCAGCTGGCCTGCTTGGTCAGCAGTGCATCACTGCCTGCTGGGGAAAGAGGGAGACAACTGAGTGATTTGGGGCTCTCCCACAATTTTCCACTCCACCACCTGCTTTGGAAGTTGCTGTAGAACTGCCAAACATGCTGAAGTGGTTAAGTGTACCAGCTCCTAAAGAAGCTGAAGGGGAGGAGTGGTTCTTGCCTGATGGCTTTTCAAAGGGAGCTGAGACTTTGAAGTTCTGTTTTAGCAGCTGCCAGGTATGCTGCTTCAGCCCTGTGCAGCACTTCTGCCCCCAGCCTTCGTGCATTGCATTCTTCTTTACAGTGCCAGGATGGAGAGAGGAAAATAAAAGAAAATTAATTAAACCAAGAGTGTGGACATTAGGAATAGTGTTGCTTTATTATATTTTACCCTTTGAGTTATAGTGCCTTGTGCCACGTGTCAGTGAAGCACCTTGCACTTGTTTGGGTCTATTAGAGTAATAAATTTATTTCACTTTGGTTTACTTTGCCTTTCTAATTACTGCTTCCTCACCTCTCTTCTGCTTTATGTCCCCTCACAAAATAATCATAATAATTTTAATCTCTTGTTCTGTAATGGCCACATAAAAATAGGCAGAGATTTACATCCATAATGCCCCAGAACTCCTTGCGGAGACTAGAGGGACAGAGAGAGACAGAGAAATTTGGCTAAACCAAGGCTTCATATAAAGCTTCTGTTAAAGCAGGAACAGACACCACTCACTGCTATATCTGCAAGAGGCAGTTAGCTGGGAGCTTCCCTTTTACTCACTTAACTCTTCTCTGCCAGAAGCAAGATGCTGTAACTCAGTTTATTCCACTAAATGTTGAACCTTTATGATAATGTGAACTCCTCTGTGGGTTTTTTTTTTCTCTTGTTGAAACATTGGGTTACTGGAAATGCTGCAGGCCGAGTTCTGTTTTCAGGCGAAGAGGTAGATCAATCCCAATAGGAGGTATGAATTTATGGAACAACATTAGGAGTGGAATGGGGACTGTATTCTGTATAGCTTAAAACAAAAGACCAGCAAGGAGGCCAAAATTGTCTTAAACTGGAATAGTCTCTCCTGGCAAGGCAACACGCTTCTGTGGTATTAATCCTTGGAGGACAAAGTGCCAAAAAACGGGGAGATTCTTGCTCTGCAGTACTTTAAGGGCTTGCTTTTCCAGGTGAGGCTTTATAAAAATAAAAATCTTTCCACTCTTTTCTTGCAGTTCTTTATAATTCAGTCCTGCTGTGTCATCACCAGTTTCTGGAGGCAACAGAGAAGGGCAGATGCTTAGGAAGTTTTGGGAAGGAGGTGCACTGCTGTGTTTGTTCCAGTGCTGGCTATATATTTTTCTAAAATATTTTCTCTTTCTGTATTAAAAATTGATAACCTGTAATTCAGAATTGAACCTGCCATTCTGTTCTGAAGTTATTTTTAGGCTGCATTTTAGCTATCAACAAAATACAGCAAATTCGTTTGAAAAAGACCTTGTGGATTTTTAGGGCAAAATTCTTTTCTGAAAAGTAGTTTTCTGCAAGTAGGGTATCTCTGGAGGATTCTTATAAGGAACATTACAGACCTGTAAAACTTCGGACAGTTCTAGATTGAGAAGAGCATTGATAGGAACTTGTGTTGCCTTGGTTGAAACAAGCACTTCCAGAAAGTACCTTCCATTAGGTACTTTCCATTAGGTAACACCCAACTCTAGGGAAGTTGGGTGACCAGTGGAGCAAGGGAAAAATAGCACTTACCTCTTACAGTACAAATACAGCCTTGTGTGGCCATCATAAGGCTTGCAGGGATTCCAGAACAGATTTCCGGAAAAGCTAGCTGTAAAACAGCTAGCACCACACCCCTGGGATCGCTTTGGTGCCAGTGTGCCATGCTGCTCTTTCAGATGGCTGAAAGTCTGTATATCATGGTTTGTGTGTAGTGTATCTATCTGTGATCTCTATCTCTGTATCAGTAGCCTTTTTTTCCTTTTTTTTTTTTCCTGCAATGTGTGTGATAGGATGGTCTCGTCTATGCAGTACACGCAGTTACTGGGTCAACATCTGCAATAGGTAATAACTCATGCTAGTATTCTCTCTTTGTGGATCTGAGCGTATTTCACCACCACCCCCCGATTATATTTTATGTAATCATTTTGTTACAGACTTTAGAAAGCGTGTGCTGACACAGTCACCCCTTCCTATTCTTTCTGTAACCCTTTGTTAAATATTCAGGAAGCCACAGCAGGTGAGTTTCCTTTGTATAGGAAGTGGAGGTAAAAAACTTTCTGCCTTAACTCCAGCATAAAAGAACTGCAAAAGGAACTTGAGGAGGAAGAACGTTCTGTTTAACAGGTGGGAGATGGCTCTCAAATTTCTTGTCATACCTTGTTACCTTATCTAAATACACTTGAGGGACAAGGGGAGCAGAAACTACATGTGGAATCAAGTTTATAACGTGGGGAAAATACGAATGCTCGAGATACCTCTTTGGCTAGCATATAAGTGCCATTTGGCTTAGGGAACTGTCTAAGTCTATCTACTTTTTATTGGGAAACTCCTTTAGCTTCATTACATTGGAGCTAGATTGATGAATTTCAGTTGTTTAAGGGAAGAGGTCTCTTGAGGACCTTTACTCTGTCCTTCTATCAGTGCTTGGGGAATTATCCAAAACCACGAGACTGTTAACTACAAGCATACAGCCTCACAGCAAGGACCCAGAGAAGTGACCTTTAATTCTTTTGTATTTCTTCTTATTTTACTGTATTTCAGCAGCTAGATGTTATGCAGCTTTAGTTGCATTACTGAATGGTAGTAGCAGATGCATCTTGTTGGTACCATGCTGCTAATCTACCTTTTACCTGGAGCATTTCTCCTAATGTGACTGTGGCTGAGCCATAGCTTTCAGGTAACACTGCCCACAGTCCCTGATTAGGTGAATTTGTACATCTCTTCTCTGGAAGTGCAGAACAGATTCTGGCCTTCCTTTTAGGTATATAGATTATAAATGTAGAAGTGTTGCTTCATTTGTGAAGATCTGTTTTCTGGCTGTAATTCTTGGCCTTGAAATTTATAGGTGTGATGTCAGGGAACTGTATACTTCATGCTCGTCTCCATAGACAGACCATCTAAGTTGTCAGATTTATTAAGTCTTCTCTAAGAGATGCTCTTCAGAGTGTCTTCATCTACCACATAACAAGATGATAGGTGTACTGGATGTCAAGCAAAGTTGATTGTTTTCATGCACTTTAGCGTAAATTTTGTGGAATCTAGAGGCTCATCATGTTATTTAGAGGTTTATGGACTTAATATTTAATATTTAGACAACAAAACACCCAAAGTTTGGAGCGTATGATATCTCTACTCCATGGTCATGTGGCACAACTAAAAAAGTCAATTGGGCCTCAAGCACATATGACTCAAGCCCATACCACAGGTATGAGACCTGGACAGCACAACCCGGGAGGAATGCTTAAGACCCTGTGGTGTAATGCAATGCCATCCTGTGCTATGTCTTTTGGGAGGCTGATGGTGGCAGGGGCATTTAGCTCTGGGCAGGGGCAGAGTGCTCTGAGTACTCTTCCCCCATCTCATGAATCCTAACCCCACAAAACTCAACAGCCTGGGTTTTGTTTGTTTGTTTGTTCTTCTCAAGTGCTCTAGATTTCACCAGTTTAGCCCAATTGTAACTTTTCACTTCCCTCTTGAGACTTGAAAAAGGGGCCTGAGCTGCTTTCTTCATTCCCCATTCTCCTACTCAGTGGGATCTTGCAGCTGCTGCTTGAGCACATATAGCAAAGAGCACCACACTCTGGGAAAGCCTACGCAGGAGGAAACTTAATGGAAAATATTAAGGAGAAAAAAATGTGTTTGATGGACTTTTAATATAAAAAGGGGAAGAAAAAGAAAAGAAAAGGGGGAGGGGGAGATTTATTCACTGTAATAGGAACCAAATGTTGGCTGGGACAGCAGCTGCACTCTCACTCTTTCCCTGTAAACTGTGTGATCGGCTTTTCAAAGGAGGCGTTACAGGGTGCAGGGCTAACTTACTGGTCCTGACTTAACCCTTGCCTCTCTGGAGAGAGGTAGGGAATATGGGTTTCCAGGAGAGATTAGTGACTTTAATTACAGACCCAGTCATAAGCATATTCTAGACAGACAGCGGTGCCCATTTACTGTTTTCATCCTCATGTGCTACTGCTGCTATCCACCCATAAAATGCAAAATCTGCTTGGATAAAGCACTAAAAAAAAATAAAATATATGGCTAGGAATAAATAGAGCCCATCAGTCTTTTTGAGTTTGGTTTTCAATGAACTTGCCTACATTGATAGAAGAAAAGTAGAAGGATGTCAGTATAAGTCATGTTTTGTGTTGATCCACTTGATCCATGCTAGGATTTTACAGTGGAACCTCTGCAGCAAGGAATACCTTTCCCATCTATGTAAGTGGTGCAGTATTGCGTCTAAGTTTCTGGTACTTTGAGTTCTGTGGATGTGTATATTCACCCCAGAAACTCTGCCTGGACAAGAGATCAGATTTAAGGTTGCACTTAACACATCGTCTAAGTCTGAATGACTTATCTTTAATCAAAGCAGAGCTAGACAGTACAGTGAGCTAACTTCACACAGAGTCTACCTGCTCTGTCTGAACTTCATTAATCAATACTTTACAATTGGGGGGAGGGGGGTGAACGACACAACACAGTTCTGGTAATCACATGTCAGACTTAAGCTTGTAATCTTCCCCAAGACTTCCTTATGAGAGCAAAATGATACCAGGTTTCTGTGGTAGTCTTACTGTATGTATGTCTTGCTGTTAAAATATTTTTGCAGGCTCGGACTGTGTTTGCAGGTGTGGAAGTATGTGCAGGGAACATGAAGCCAGAACCACCTTCCACTCAGTAAAGCTCACCCCAGGTTTGCACTAATTGAGGGTAGAAAGGCTGTGTGACTTCGTTAATCTAGACCACGTGGAGGAGATATGCTCAGTTGCCTTCATTGCTTCTTCAGTGACCTGATGAGCCACAATAGGATGAAGGCATTGAACTTTGCAGCCAGCTGGCTGTTAGTTTTCTTCTTGATATAGCCTTTCTACTAGTGAAATTCAAAGCTGCTATGTGTAAAGAAAAGGAAAAAATACAGTGTTGTTTACCTGCCAAGTATTCCCCAGATCAGAGAGGCTGACAGTATTTTGCGACTGGCATGGAGCCAAGGATGCTACTAGTGGCCCAACAAAAATTGGCTCCACTGAAGGGTAAATATTTAATTTTATTTGCTAAGAGTGGCAAGTTTAGTGGTCCTGAAAGTAAGAGGTTGATAATGCCAGCTAAATCCAGGAATAGTTGAGGTAGATTAGGCCTTGCCTGCGGAAGTTTTCCAGTGCTCCATAATCTCACCCTGCTTTACCCCTGCTAGACAAAGCTCTTTTGATGCACCTCATTTCTAACCTGCTTTCATGACCTTGCCTGTATAGGGAGACCCAGGATCTAAAATGCACTTAATTTCTGATCTGCAGCAGAACTGAGTTGGCACTACACTGCCTTTGTTATAAGAGAATATTTTTTGCTCCAAAACCCAGGTTTCTCAATGGCAAGGAAATAACAGGAATAATTTTCAGAAGCCAGGGAGCAGGATATAAATTATACAGCAGCATATACTAGAAAACAAGCCCATGAACTTTGATAGTACTTGTAGAATAAACTGAAGGAGCAAGAAGGCAGTGGGCTTTCCCTGTGTAGCTATTGTGCATGTACAGCTGGAATACTGTGCTCAGTTTTGACCACTTGCCTAGCCTCAAACACTGATAAAGTGGAAAAAGTTCAGAGAAAAGCAATATATGATCAAAGGCCAGAAGGGACTGAGTTGAGGAAAAAGATGAAGGGAGTTAAGTGTTCCAAGGCTGGCTGAGCTTGAAGGAGGCATAGCTCTAGTAGTGAAGGTTTAGACCTGAAGTAAGAGGAAGGTCGTACAATAAAACAGAGAAAATATAAGTTTAATTGGAAATTTCAGGGAAAATTCTTCACACTGTATGTGTACCTGCCTGTGGAGTTGTGCAGCTGAGTGTGCGACACATGAACTCATCCAGCCACCGAAACATGGGCTAATCCTGCACCACAAGGAGATGAGTTGGATGCTTTTGCTTATATCTTTGTTTTTGAATAAAATTCTTTTAACAACATCAGCTCTCTCAGTTGAAGAGGGGAATTATGAGAATAGCAGAGGGGGACTCCTGACATTTGCTAGTAATTATACACACTAAAATGTCCTGGGTTTCTTGAATTGTGCCTCTGGTAGCTATTACAGTTGACCTGTGAATGGATCTGGAAATTGTAGTTAAATCCACAGAACTTTTCGTGTTCTTTGCGTAAACCAACTCAGTCACAAGGCTTTTCACGTGGACCTTGTACATTTTCTGTTGTCTCGCAGCACAAAGATACTGATAGTAAGAGCCTCTCGTGTAGGTAAAAGTAGCTTGAGCTGCTGGGAAAGTGGGGAGCTGGAGAACTAAGGCTGAAACTATTACAAGATGCCTGCATCTGTGCCTCATCACTAAGAAGAAAAAGTTTGATCAATGGTCTGGGACAGAAACTCTCCTACATCTCTGCAACACCTTCACCATGGGAGATTGTGTTTGTCGCTTTGAACTGGATTTGGAACCAAAATGCATTTCCACATGTTTATAGTGTCAATGCAGCCTTGACGGGCTGCTCATTAACTTTAAAAGCTTTTCCTTGGCTTCTCTTGCAGAGCTCAAAAGCAGATTGTAGGCCAGGTGAAGGCATCCTCATTTTATACAGGCCAGATGCTTCCTGCCGTGTTTCCAAGTACCTGCACCATGGTGAGCTCTGGACAACTCCCTGTACCTCAGGAGATCTCCAAAGTCCCAGGCAGAGCTTTTTTAGGAATATGAAAAACGCTTTATTCGCCCCTGGTTTTTTTGGAAAGCTACCTTTCTTTACCTTTGTAACATCGCTGCTGCATGTTTTAGGGGCTTGCATATTCCAGCAATCAGAGCTACACACCATGCTAAAATGCAGACTTTTGTTGACTAAACTGGACCAAAGTTGTTCTTTCGTAGACAATCCTGATAACAGCAGAGGCCAGGAGCAAACCATCCTCAAAGACTTGTTCTGTTTTTCAATTTTTAATTTATTGCTTTTGAAGCTGAGGGGAGGGAAAGAGGGAGAAAGACAAAGAAAGGCCTTGAGGCAAGCAGCGCTGTGAGAGGCCCGACAGTCCTGCATCCCAGCCAGGCCCCCAGCGTCCTGGGCTTTGTCCCACTATGTTTATCGTTGCTCCATAGCCAGCCCCAATCTAGGGCCTATTGTTAGGGATGGAAGAAGAATGTAGTGTGCCAAAGAAAATGTTCTGTATTTTTCTGAGTGCCTGAACATAAGTCAGCAGGATGCTGAGAGCTGCCACACTAGAGAGAATCATTAGTTACTATGCCAACTACTTTCTAGCAGCTGGTGCCCACCAAGGCTTTGTACTGAAAGCTTCCTGGACTTGTCATACTACCTGAATGCCCTGTGGGAAAGAAACTGCTGCCCAAGATTGTCTTGCATTCCATGGCAAGGTGGGAGCACAGATTTGTAAATGCACTGGGTTCCCTTATTGGCAGCAATGGTCTTTGTTCATCCTTAGCTCCAGCCTTTACAGGAAAGGATGCAAAATACTTTCATTGTCAGCTTGTTTCCTCATTTAAAAGGAGGATAATTCTTTTCTCAGTTTGCTAGACCTCCAGCTATACTGACTCCTGCTGTGATCCTATCAGTTCTCAGAAACTAAGTGGGGTTAAACATAGCGGAATATTCTTCAAGAATGCTGAAGCTTCATTTTCACAAGTAATTGGAGCCTAGTTTGCATTGCCTTTCAATGGGATGTAGGCACTTTTCGAATGTTTCAAAAGTGTCTGCTTAGTAAGTGATATATGGGGAACACCAGTATACTTCATGAATTGGTATTGTTGCCTGCCATACAGGTGTTGATATCAAACAAGTGCCCAGCTATGCCATGGGAAGAAGGCTTCAGTTGAAATATAAATGAAAGCCCTATGTGTAATACTTAAATTTAATATTTAAAAATCCTTAAATGTTTTTTGGGAGCATTGGAAGCTTTAAGCCAAATTTATATCCAAATTATGCATCAAGAAACTGTATTCTGAATCCCTTCTACTCCTGCATTGCCCCCCCCTCCCCTGATTATTTCCTTGTATTTTCACTTTAGTAAAGGTTTTTCTTTGCCCTGTCCTCTGCTGTTGTCTTTTATTGTCTGGTATTACTCATCCCAGCAGTGGTTGTATTGTAGTAGACCCTGCTTTGTCAGATGTTTGAATGAGGTACTTGGGAATGGTGGGTGCTAGAAGTGTGGTCTATCATTAGTAGTTAGCAGTACCATTCTCTTAGTACAGACTTGCTGTACGTCAGGTAGCTCTTGGTAGCTGTAGGATTCTCAGTGAGTGGTGTTCTGTGGTCTCGTCTACAGCTTCAGTCCTTGGTATTCCTTTCAAATCTGTTTCAAGTGGGAACAGAAGCCAGCTCTCTCCTTTCTTGTAAGAGCTGATAACCACATCCTTTCTGTATGGAGGCTGGATTTCATTGAGACTTTTTTTTTCTGTAGTCAGTGAGCAAAGGTATTATAGTTTGTTAGTATTTAGTATTTTAGTACACTGGCATTAGTTCCTAGTACAGGTGTAGGTAGTTGATTGCGTAAGGGGTGCTTATATTGGAAAAGAGATAACAAATTGGAAAAGAGAACTAGAGCAGAAAGGGAGTTTGGAACCAGAAAACTTGGAGATGAATGCATGGTCTTCTAGTACTTTTAGGCTGGTTTGTGACCGTAGTAGCATGGAGATCTGTTGAAATTGGTCTCTGAAGCAAACCTGTATCTTTTGTGATGCAAAAAGCGGCAGCAGAGAGGTCTTATGCTGTCAGTGAAGAGGGATTCTGGCCCAGGCTTTATGAAAACTACAGTTGAAAGAAAGGAACAAAGTGGGTTTCTTGCCAAAAATACTGAGAAGCCCAAAGAGCTGCTGGAAGGACAGAATCTTGCTTACAAAGGATGGGCCATAATGCCAAGGCTGAGATTTCCTGTACATAGTGAAGGCCTGAATCCTGGCCAGGTCTCTAAACTAAGCAACTCATAAATAATCCTGAGCAAGCTGTGAGAAGATTGCTCACAACCAGCCTGGCTGATAGAACAAAATCCAGTCTCTTCTGGTGGCACAGGCAGGAATTTCTATTTCCCATTTGCGTGTGTGTGCGTGTGTGCCTATATCTGTCATCTATACATGTGAGCAAATGAATATTCAGTCAATCGTTAGTGTTCAAGCAATAATCCTGAATTGAAAACAAGCAGGTCTGCGAGTACTAACTCTACGATCCTCATTTCCATTGAGGGTGTGGGGGTTTTTCTGGTTATTTTTGGCTTTGCCTAAAACAGTGTGAGTTATGAAAAAGCTTTTCCTTCAGTTTGAGGTTATAGCCTCTCTACGGTGTGAACTCTATAGTATCTATTAAGGTGTGAGGTCCTCTACCGTTTTTTTCCCAGCCTTCATTACTGCGCTGAGCTTGTTGTAGAATTCCTTAAGCAGAAGTGCTAACTTCTGGAAGGGTGCAAAGGTGCTGTCGTGCTTCAATAAATCATCTGACAGGCAGAGACTGAGAATAGGAGCTGCACCATGGTGCATTCCTGTGAGTATGGCAAATAGACTGAGAGCTGGAGCATGTCTCTGGCAGCAGCATATGGAGTCTCAGATCCTAAGCCCGGTTCTCCTGTACCAGGGCAAGCTTTGCCTTAGGTGTAATATCAGCAACTTGATAACATGTTCTATGGCGACTTTCCAAAACTGCAGATTAAACATCTCTCTATAAAAGTGATCCTAAGACTTGCAGATCTGCAGGCTTTCTCTTGTTAAATATTTAATGCTAACATTATAAAAGGTTGAAGTTATGTGTAATGAATTTATGTTGATTTCCATCTATAAAGGTGGAAAACCCATGGAAGCTAACAGAAGCGTGTTCAATCCAGAAGGATTCTGCAGGCCATGGGAATAAAACCAACAATGTTTTCAATATAGTATCTAGAAAAAAAGTAACTGCTGTTGTGCTGCATTGTGTGGAGAGAAGGTGTTGGAGCTGTAGGGAGTTGTGTATAAGGCTGTATATGCTGCAAGAAAACATTAGCCAGTGCTTTTGTGTGGTCTTTTTTTGTTTTGTTTTTTTTTTTTTTCTTTGTTTGTTTTAATTTAGTTCTTCCTAAAGATTTAATAACATAGTTTCAACAGCGCTTTCCTGGGTAGTTCCAACCAAGTTTATCAGGGCAACGTTATATCCTAAAGAATTTAATTTGGGCTATAGATCATATATTGGTTAAAACAGAAAACGTGGATTAAAACAGGTTAGAAACCAAATGAAAGCATTTGAGAGTCCAACTGGATGAAGGTTGGAGCAAGGCAGCAATCTCAATGCATTTTTTAAAATTGTGTCATCAGTCCTCAGTATTTGTATTTCTCTGATAGTTAATCCTTCGCCACAGATCTCAAAACAAAAGAAAAGAGGATCAAGGGAATGATACTAAAGTTTTGTCATTCAGTTAGTGGCCCTCAGAATACTACAGACTGCAGTCACTGTACATCTCTGTGGTACAAAGCCAGTTTGGCTATCAGCAGGTCCAACTTTAGTGGAGTTTTCATTTACATCAGTTTTATCTCTTCCATTTCATCTTGACTTTTATGTTTTAGAACAAATCACTCAATCTCTAGCTTCCCAAACATTCTTTTGGATTAAAGGATAAATTTTATGCATTGCAGGTTCTGCACTGGAGATAGATATGAGAGAAGCTGGAACAGACATTAGTTTCTAGAATTAAACATATAACTTGAGTGAATACCTTAAAAAGTGCTTTATTGAATTCTCTAACTCTGATTGAGACCTGAGACAGGTTTAGTTTCAATACTGGTTGCATTTTCACAGGCCAGATGGACTATCTGGTTCAATGTCCTGCTCAGACAGTAGCCCATGGAAGATTCTGTAGGAAGAGCATTAGGTGATGTTATGGAACAGTGATACTTCCCCAATACTCTCTGTGACTCTGTAATTGGTGATTTTTCTGTCCAGGAGATGGTATTTTTGTATATAAATAGCATTAGTGGCTTTTGCTTCTGTGAGTTTGTCTAATAATTTTTGAACCCCAGAAATTTTTTGGTGTCCTTAGCGTCCCATAGTAAGAAGGTATCCACAGTTTAATGATGTGTTTTGAAAAAAAAACCTACCTCCTTTTGTTTGTTTTAACCTGCCTACCTGGTGCCTCCTTTTGTTTTTTCCTGTGTCTTGTATCATGAGAGGTAATTGTTCCCTATTCTCCTTCTCCCTGAAGCTCATGATTTTATAGATATTTTTCATATTTCCTTTGAGTTATCCTTTTTCCAAGCTGAAGAGTCCTTATTTATTTAGCCGTTCCTCAATGTATGAGATGTTCCATACCTTTGATCATCTCTACAGTATTTGTTTCTACTTTTTCTACTTCTACTGTATGTTTTTTGAGGAGGGACAGGGTTTAGAACTATCCTTAGTATGGAAGAGATGGATGCGATTTTGGTTTATATGGTAGCATAGTAGTGTTATTGGGTTTGCTCCCTGTGTCTTTCCTAATAATTCCTAACACTGAATTTGCTTTTTGAGAGTATTTTAGTGATGTTTTCATAGAAAAATCTATTATAGCTACAGTTATAAGGTTTTCTTCCTGAATAGAAATAACTAGTTCAGAGACCATCACTGCGTAAAACTAGGATTGTGTTTCCCTGAGTACATGACTTTGTAGTTACTAAATTGAACGTCATCTACCAATTTAATGTCTGATCATTCAGTAATATGGCGGGTTTTTCACACTTCTCAGTGACTTTCAATTTTTCAGCAGCAAACTTTTTTTTTATTTCAGTCTTTTTTTCCCAGACCAGTTATAATTGTTTTGAACAGCAGAGACTGTAGCACAGATTCTTATGGGACTCAGTGGTAATCTCCTTCCATTGTGGAAACTGTCCGTTTATTCTAGCTCTGGTTTCATGTCTTTTAACTGGTTATGAAATCCATGAAAGGTAACCCCTTTATCCTAGGTTAGCTTAGTTAATTTAGGGGCATTTTGAATGAACTTACCAAACTTCCTAATTGAGAAATTGCTGGTGTGAAAAAGTTACTTTGGGCAAATAGACAAATACAATTGTTGTTTAGTTCAAAATAGAGGTATTTAAAGATCATAATCTTTCAGTAGTACTGATAAGGAATTAATTAGGCTGTTTACTGAGCACTAACATGACTTTGATGGAGCTCCTAAATGCTCTTCAGCTTTCTATCTGGTGCAGTTGATGTTTGTTTCAAGGGCTGGTCTGCAGTAACCCCCGGCTGTCTGGGTGCATCCCAGTCCCAGCACAGTCCTTTGTGCTTTTCAGCTGTCAGCATGACCTGACTTTAATGGAGACAGAGACAGAGACTCCAGCTGCTTCACACAAGGAAAAAGTCCAGTGAGGTCTAACATCAGAATGGATGCTGGAGTCTGTATCTATGCAGTGGAAGGAGCAGTTACTACCATTGGGATGGGAATTGAGTCCAAGTGACGGCAACCTGCTGATAACCTATGTGGTGAGCTGGTGGGATTGGAAAGGAGACAGCGGGGGATCATTTCAAAGATTCCTTGCGCCTTGTCGTGTCCTCCTTTCAAGTTATGCATTTTGTGTCTTCCTTTGCCCAGCAAGGGACAGTGCTGGGTTGCCAGCAGCACGCATGCATCCGTGGATCCAGAGCTGAGCACCTGCAGGTAAAACCACAGAAGTAGGGGATCCTGACCCCATTACTGGGGCAGAAGTGGGAGGGCAGGTTCAGAAGAGGGAAGCAGCTCTCCCAAGGTTAACCACAAAGCCAGATTCAAATCTATACAACTTGGGTTTCAAGGCCTGAGTACTGTCAGCAACATTACAGTTGTCATTATTCCAAGCACTGGTGAAAGAAAAAGAACTGAAAGACTGAGAATCTTATAGCAAAAGGGAGCGTGGTGTGAGAGTAATTTATCCAGTGTTGCACTGAGGTACAATGGAAGCAAAGGACTGAGGAAGCATGGGTGGGATCCCTCGAACAGAGAAGTCTAGAGAAGGCTACCTAGAGCTAAGGGTCTATAAGAGCAGAAGTGTGAGCAGAAGTGTGGCCAGCAGGTCGAGGGAGGTCATCCTCCCCCTCTACTCTGCCTTGGTGAGGCCACACCTCGAGTACTGTGTCCAGTTCTGGGCTCCCCAGCTCAAGAAGGACAGGGAACTGCTGGAGAGGGTGCAGCATAGGGCTACCAAGATGATTAGGGGACTGGAACACCTCTCTTATGAGGAAAGGCTGAGGGAATTGGGTCTGTTTAGTCTGGAAAAGAGACGGCTGAGGGGTGACCTAATTAATGTGTACAAATACTTAAAGGGTGGGTGTCAGGAGGATGGGGCCAGGCTCTTTTCAGTGGTGCCCGGCAATAGGACAAGAGGTAATGGGTACAAACTTGAGCATAGGAAGTTCCATCTCAACATGAGGAGGAACTTCTTTACTTTGAGGGTGGCAGGGCACTGGAACAAGCTGCCCAGAGAGGTAGTTGAGTCTCCATCTCTGGAGACATTCAAAACCCGCCTGGACGCGTTCCTGTGTAACCTGCTCTAGGGTGGCCCTGCTCTGGCAGGGGGGTTGGACTAGATGATCTCCAGAGGTCCCTTCCAACCCTATGATTCTAAGTGATAATGGTGCTCCAAGCAGGAGGAGGCCCAGAGGATACATGGTGGAGATGCTGTCAGTTGAACTCCTTTTCCACTGGGTTATCTTACTCCTCTGTTGCTGAGGAACTGAGTATGGAGAGTCACCCTTTAGTGTTTAGAGTCCTTGTGCGCAGTTTGCTTTGAAAGGGGTGCATTAGGCTATTTTTGAGGGAGACT
The DNA here is from genome assembly GCA_013398915.1 of Dromas ardeola. Classification (NCBI taxonomy): domain Eukaryota; kingdom Metazoa; phylum Chordata; class Aves; order Charadriiformes; family Dromadidae; genus Dromas; species Dromas ardeola. The sequence goes on from VYZM01003948.1 coordinate 70,862, forward strand.
ACATAGGGCTGGCAGTTGCTTCTGGTTGAAACATCCTTCTGAATATTTTAAGGGTTTGCTGTGATGATGAAGCTTGTGGGGGAAGGTGCAACACATTCAAGGGAAGGTGTGACAAGTTCAAAGAATCTAGGTTGTAAGTTTTGATAGGATCCTGAAGCAAGGAGATTGCAGTTAACTCCCTTGCCAAAACCATGACCTGCGCTCTGAATTGCGTCATGAAATGTAAAAGACACCAATTATCTTTTACATCCCAGTTACTTATGACATGCATAGGAAATACAAATGAAGTCTGCCCTGGGAATCAAAGGAAGTATTTGGAAAGAGTGGCTCAGAGAAACATGACAGAGATCAGCAGAAATTTGTGAAGCTCAGGCATTGACGCTTGAAGGTTTTATTAGCCAGAGTGTCAGGATTCAGTGGGTCATATGGCACCCTCTATTGTGAGCACAGGCAGTGTGAGTTGCTGGGGCCATTGTAGCCTCTTCAGGACACCTTGTGGTCCTGTCAGTCTGCCACCTGCTCTCTGCAAAGCCCCTCAGCCTTGTGTAGAAGTCTCTTACCGAGGCTTACAAACTTCAAAGCAAGCCAGTGAGCTCCTGTTGGTACTTATCAAGTTGCAGGCCACAGCTGAACTCCCACCGTATAAGCCTGGGTCATAAGAGCTCCTGCCTCTTTGCAGGAGGCCGTTTCTTCTCTGGGAAAGGCTTGCATTACTCTGATGATGAAAGAAACGAGCCTATCTTCAGTCCCCTTGGGTCGTTTGGATTGTAACTGTATGGAGTAAATATGTGCCCTAGTTGCAACCTCACCCTACTGGTCCTTTATCCTTTCTGTGGATATTGTACTGCGTGTCTGTCTTCTATTCCACTCTCACTGCAGTATGTGTGTGCTTGCTGTAAGCTTTGTGTTAGTGTATGAACAAAATCTCTATAAATCCAAATAAATAATTATCTCATTAGTGATGGGAATCCTTAGCTCTCTTCCTGCTGCCTCTTTTCAATGCGAATCAGCCACAGACATGCTCTGGTTTAGAGCTTTTCTTCTCTTTTCCTTTGTTCTCCTCAAACATGGTGTTACAGCTAGTGATACAGTCCCAGCCTGGTATTCAAGAAGCTCCTTACCAAGATGGCAGTTGGCACATGGCACCTCTAGCAGGTGTTGTGCTTTCTGGAGCAGCTTAAAACAAATTCATAACTGGCTAAGTATTAAGGGATTTTTAGGAAGCAGCAGTGCCTTGTAGGCAGGAATCCTTATATGCAGAGTGGTGAAAGTGTGATGGCTCTTCTTTTCTCAGGGCTCCAGAGAATCATCGTTTGGCCTGGGAAGGAGAGATGGAGAACAGTGTCTACAACAAGGTGACACAGAATCCACTGGCACATCCCAACTGCCAGCTCCATTTTGCTGTGCAGCAACTTAAGCAGCAGAAACTTCAGTCACGACAGTTATTGGAGCAAAGCCAAGCCCGGCACCAGGTAACTAATTAAAAATCCTGCCTGGGATGTAGTAATGCTGACTGAGTCTTAGATGTGCAGAACCAACCCAGTCTCAGTACATATGGCACAGCTTTTGTGAAGAAAGTAGCTTTTCAGGTGGGTTGCAGCAAAACTAATACAACCTGCAGTGATTTTGATAGCATTTTGATGCTGCAGTTCTCAGTGGCTTCTTCCACTGTGTTGGCATCCTCTTCTATTTGGCTACTGGCATGCTGCTGCTTGCTTTTCTGCACTAGTTCAAGGCATCCCCTTATAGTGCCTCAGACAGCCTTAGAACTGTCTACAGCCTCCACAGTTCTTTGTCACTTAATCTCATCACCTGTGGTATGTTCCTGATTTGATTTGAGTTCTTCTTGGGTAGTGCTTCAGGCTGGGTCACTGTTGTGTTTCAGTGTTTCTAAACATAGGGTCTTGAAATTGTGTTGGCAACTGTGTCCTCTGGGGAAAACAGACCCCATCAAGGCTTCATCTTGACTAAATTCTTCTCCTCCTGGATGTCTTCTCATATGATGCAGTTATCAAACGAGCAGTATGTTAAGGGGACTCAAAAATTATTTAGGAGAATCTTCATTCTTTTGAAGAAATGCGTTAATTTCTCTTAAGAGCCTTCAGTGTGCAGGAAGCATGGCCACTGACCCTGATGCCAGATGCAGGTTTTCTCTGCAACCCTGAAAATCTCCAGGCCTCCTACACATTTTGTTATTACTTCATTTAAGATCTTCTTTTACTGCTTTGCACAGAACTGTCTGATGGGTACATGACTCCTTTGTTACAGTTGCAAGGAGAAAAGATGGGGTAAGTGTTCAAGAGCTAGAGCAAATATGAAAAAGGGTTTGTATTATTGATGTTCTGAATGACACCTAGATGCCAAGGGTGGACCACTGTGTCTGGAACATTTCCATCGTGCCTGGGTTACCTTCCAAGGTTACAAAGAGTTCATCAGTGCACTCATTACCTTTCTTTGTTATTATGGAGAGAGAGGTGTGTTTGTTCTTCTGAGTGGTGTCCAAAAGACTTCCCTGCTAGAGGGAAGGAAGTCTTTGGGTGAGCAAACCTTCACGCAGAAGAGATTTGTCTCCATTAGAAAGGAGTATTTGCTGGGCAGACTGGCAGGACTGGAATCCAACAAAACCATGAACAGAGCTAACATGTGGAGGTCTAAACACCCACTCTGCCTCCTGTGAAGCAGATGAGTCACTAGTCAGGGTCCTTGAGAACAGGTTATAGGCAAATTGCCCTCATCCTTTTCTGGAAGCATCTTGAAGGAGAGGCCCTTCTGCATTTGCTCCTTGCACTCCTTTCAAGGCCCTCACTTAGCCATGCAGTTTCCATCCTCAAATTCCCTCACCTACAGTCTTCTTGATCCCTGTCTAAGCAGAAGGCCGTCTTTTCATCTCCATCCAAGGGGCTCTGGGTGGGCAGCTGTGGCTGCTCATGAGTTCAGGAAAGGGCTGTAAGCTGGCTTGTGCGTGTGAGGAGGCTGGAGCTGGCCATGGGGCCTGGCTGAGCCCTCTTCTAATTGCTGACATTGAGCTGATGTTATTCTTGGCCTGGGGCAGAGCCATTACTCAGGAGTTTCTGTTAAAGTGATTCTTTGTTAAACATCCTCTCACCCCCACATCGTCCCCCTCCTTTCTCTCCCTCCCTTCTCCTTCTCAGCCAAGCAGTTTGGACTTTTAGTATTGAGGCCATTGCCATGATGCAGGGCTCAGGCTGCGCTGAAGTAGCTGTTAATGAAGAAAGGTATTTGTTGAACACGGGTGCTTTCAGACTTTCTGTAGTAAAAACCGCATCTTAATAAAATGATTGTGTCTTGGACACTTCCTCTCCCACTAGACATTGTATGGAGCCAGCCAGACCTCCCAGTCACAGTTGCACTGATCCTCTGATGCCCCTCCCAGTCACTGCACTACCCTCATCTTCATCTGTCTATCCCTTGCTCCCTCTCTAGTTTCCTGTCACTGACCTCTTCCTTCTGCTAGTTAGCTTCTCAGACTTCAGTCCTTTGACTTGGCCTTTCCAAGAACTGCCTTCTCTTTTCTGCTGCTTACTCCCTGCCCTACATCTCCTTCCCACTCACCCTGCTTTGACTTCCATCCTGCCTTTTCCTGTTGGCCATCATTTGTCCTCTCTTTTTTTCCCCCATCTGATGTAGCTTATCGTAGCCTGCATGGCTTTACCACATTTCCTAGTCAGTGTCACCTCAGCCACCTATCTACCACTGCCTGCTCTTTCCCTTATGTTCCTTCCCACGTATTGAGATCTACTCCATCCTTTGTTGCCTTGCCTGATTGAAGTTCCTCAGCCTCCTCTCAACAGAAGAAATAATCCCCAAAAACGGAAGGCCTATCCCTTGAAAGAGTGTAATGATCTCTCTACTTTGGGGAACGCATGCAGGATATCTCCAAGCCTGTTTCATCTGATTGTTTGAGTTCTTGTTATGGTTGGAAGGCAGGCTAGCCATTTGTCAGTAGCTGAAGTGCATTTATTAATATATCTCAAGGTATACCCTGAGTATGGCATGACTATACAACATGACTAGATACTAGTCTTTCCTTCTCTCTGTGACACATGGACTAGTCATATGTATACGGATAGCGTGTGAACAAGTAACAGAAGCACCGTGATTAATAACACAGCCAAATGCTTCTGCCTCTCCATTAACCAATTCAATATGTGGGAGATGAGATGGATGCGTTGGAAAGCATGGAAGTTCCTAGTCGAGTATTTGTAGTAAGAATACCCCTATTTGCCATGCAATGGATGTATTTTATCACAAAGGCTTATTGCATACTTCTTTATGGCAGCACATTGGTTGAGCACTTTCCAGACACTTAAGAATGATGATTTCTCATCCAGGCATTTAACAATTTGCAGAGTAACAAACACTGTCTAGGTGCAGAAAAAGGAATAATAACCAACAATTTTCACTCATTGTATGTGGAAGTTAGTTCATGCAGGGTAGTATTGTGGAAATAGATCTTTGATGCCAGAATAGGTACTTCCTGGACAAAAAGAAAAACACCAAACTGACTGGATAAGACTCTAATAAACAAATGAATGCAGTGATAGGGCCCAGGAATAGAGGAAGTACAGAGCCTGAGAAAAGAAAAAAATAGAACTGGTCAGAGTTTGAAAGTGGAGACAAGAAGCTTAAATCCGATATCAACAAAATCAAGAAACGAGAATTACAAAATCAAACCAAAACACAAGAAAAACAGGCTTATAGCAGTATTTTTAATGTTTAAAGGAGTCTTCATGTGACACGTTGTGACCTAGATGTTAGTATCACTGCTGCAGTTGGCAAGGCAGTTAATATACCATCGTTGTTTATTCTCTAATTGTTTCCTGTATGGGAAAGATGCCAGTAGCTGTTAGGGAGGTTCCTCTTTCTCTGTGTGGCTATGTTCTGTCTGCTTAGCCTAGCATCTACTGGGTTTAGAATTTTATGCCAAACATTTCACATGGGGAAAAAAAACTAAATTAAAACAAGAAAAGTACAGTCGTATTGTGGAATGATCCCCATCAGTCCTGCTTATATCAAAAAAGCTTGTGTAAAACAAGACATAAATCATTGTAATGAGCTGTGTGGTCAGTTATGATCACATTTTTAATCAGAAGTTTTAAGTAGATTTTATGCTATAAAACATTAGACTAAGTTAATCTTAAATAATTCTCCTCTCAATCATTTAAAAATGGTATATTCTCAAAATATTCCTGATTTTATGAAATTCAGCAAAATTTTTTTCTTTTAATGTAGGTGTGACTGTTCTGAATTCCTTACAGTTTATTTAAATCTGGCTGGGAATGTAGAGTATTCAGAATAATACTCGTAGTATTCCTAGAACTACTCTATTCCTGCCTGAGGACACACAGCCTCTTTGAATGCAGCTTTAAACATCATTAAACTGTTTTCTAAACTATTATATATTGGACTGCTGTCAGATTTGCAGTCTCTCTTCCTTTTTAGTCGCTTGTTCATTCTTGTTTTGCAGCTTTCTCCCTCAGATTGTTTTCCCACTAAATTAGCTAACTGCCATTTTTCCTATTTGAGTCTTGTGATACTGATGAGTCAAAGTCTCAGTCTAAGTAAAGCAGAACAACTGTTCTGAAAGCAGTAGTCTGTGCTGATTTATACCAGCTGAAATTTTGTCCCCATGTTTCTGATCCTGACACTATTATTAGGATTATGGTAACGCCCAGATTATTTAAGTATCTTTCCAATACAATGATATAGCCCAATCCTTGCCTCAAAGAGCTCCCAGTACAAAAGGGGGACAAAGGAGAAGGCACCAAGTCAACTTATTTTAGTATATTTTAGTCACATTCTGAAGAATTTACCAGGGAAGACATGCTTCAGGAAAATCTGTGCATACCATGAATTTGCTCCTTTTCTTTAAATTTCTTGATGACCCCAAGATGCTTCTCTTACTGCAGTTTAACGCTATGACAGTTAATAGTACATTTTGAGCCTGTTCTTTGTCGTCACTTTGTGAATTTTCAACTCAACTGATTGTTGCATCCAAACTGATTTAACTGAATGCATTAATGTGTGTTCAAAAGAATCTCCACTAAACAATTTATATGACTTCAAAGGTCTTCCAAGCCTTTTAATTCTTTGTATTTTTGCAATGTCATCTGAAATGCAGTTGCGTTTCTGAAAGTGGTGGGTTTTATTTTGTTGAGTTTGCCTTCCCCCCCACCCTTTTTTTCTTTTTAAACTTAAATCCTCATCATTGTTTATTGCCTGTAAACAACTCAGTTTCCAGCACCTACTGATTTGTAACTAGCTGCACGGATCCTTATGCAACACGTGTGTGTGTGTGTGTATCTGTCTGTCAGTTCTTGTCCACTGCTGAGTCTCTCATCATTTTCAGGCTTGCAGACACCATTTAAACTGAATGACTATGGGATAGAAATCTCAAAGCTATGTTTCGTATAAATTTCAGGAAAATAAGGAGCTATATATCGAGAAAGGGGATTCAGCTACTGTTCCCATTGAGGCAAAGGCTGCAGCATTAGGCCACTCCTAATTAGACATCAGAAAATCAACAGAAGAATGCCCCAAACTCATGAAGGAAGGCATAATTTGGGGCATGCTTTATATTAGATACTGTAAGATTCAACCCCAAGACAGATTCACAGGAAATGAGCTTCATTACCTCCCCTGGTCACAGAATGAACATGTTTTTGCTTGCAACATTTGTTCCGTTACTGTGCTAGGGATGGATGTTAGATACAGGGATGGTAAGTGCCAGGAACATTCTTTCTGTTTTTGAAGATCATGAATATATCTGCTTTTCTTCAAAGTACTACAGTACCTCCCTGCTTTTAATCATGAGCAGCCTCATGCTCAGCTGCTACTGGCTAATACTCGTAGATGTGCATCGTCCTTACTGATAAGCTGTACGTGTTGAGATTTTTTAATTAAAAACTATTGTTTTTGGACAGATAACACTTTGTGTATGGTGTTTAAGTGTAGATGTGGAAGCAAGGAGAGGTGTGATCTAATGAGGCAAATATGGGACTGGGAGTCGGGATCTTCTCTGACCAGCTTTTCATATTGCTTCAGTCTGGCTTAGGGAAAATCACTTTCTCTGTCAGTGCTAACGTTCTTCATGTGCACGACAGGGTTAATGCTGTCCTACCTCTTCAGAGAATTACGCAAGAGAATTAACTCACTAATGCTTTATGTGATTTTTAGCTAAAAAGTCTCATAGTGTTCTAAGTATTTTTCAGATTTGTAACCCTAAGAACTTGTCAGGGAAGCAAATGTCTCCTCAACAGCAAGTTAAATCTGCCAGCCTCATAGTGTGGTTCAGAGTTTTTCACTTGCAGCAACAATAGTTGTAGGGTGCTACCTGCTTCAGGACTGCCTCTGCCAGGGTTGTTCTAGGCTTCTGCTCTCCCTAGACCCCGAGCCTTCAGAATCCAGGTCTGTCTCCTGCTTTTTGGATGTGCTGAAATCTCTTCCCAACCCTTCCTTTGTGTGGTCAGGCTCTGCTCTCCCAGCTGCCCTCTTTATTTGCACAGTAGCTTCTCCTGGTTTCCTGTCCTGTCCCCATGGAGTTCACAGCAGGGCAGTATGCTTTGTAGCTGAATCCAGAAGCCATGGTCCGTGTCAGCTTCCAGTCTCCCCATCCTTGCCTGGAAGGCAGCCAGAATCTCAGCACAGCATGGAGACAAAGGCCTTTTTGGAAGTCTGTTACCCCCAAGAAAAACATCCATGACCTTTTTTTAGGTAGGTCTCAGCCCAGCTTTTGCTGATCAGACTTTGTTAGAGCATTCATGCTTGTTGTTTCTTCAGAGTCATGGACCTCCTTGCCAATGCATGTTAACACAGGGAAGGGGTTAAGACGGTATGCTTTGTGGACTCCAGGATCTTAGTGATTTTAATAACAAGAAAAAGAACTTACAGGAAATATGCATAATATCAAACGGGACACAATGAAATGTCACCTCTGAATAAGAAGGATGTGCAGTGACTTGACTGTCTCCATCCCAACCCCACGATGTGTCAGATTCAAATGCAAGAGACTAAACCAAGTTCCATTTTAGTTTGTTTTGCTGGGGGGAGGTGGGGTGTGATTGCTATTTTCCAGACTTCTGCACTTGTACCAGCTACTTACTCAAAATCTGAAAGCTGCAATCAAGGTAGAACTGCAGGGAAGGGAGAGGTTAAGAAGGATTGGGAGCTCAAGGGCATCTTGTCAGTGAGCTCTAGTTAGGAAACAGGCCTGTTTTGGCTCCTGCACTTCCTTTTCTCCCTAGAGCTCTGCCTGTCAGAAACGCCTTCCCACACACCACTGCCCTACCATTTGCCAGAGAATTGCGGGGGAGAGGGGCTTTTCCTGTCTGTGTGCTGAGACTCAGCCAGCCCTCAGACTGTGGTTTTCTCTGGAGCCTGGAGCCCACTCACTGTGGCTTTGTGTATTTTTCACCAGAGAAGAAACTGAGGACAAATGCAGTGAAGGGCACTGCTCCCAGCGTCACGCTGAGGTGACTGGCGAGTGCTCAGCTATTCACCTCATCTCCTATCACTGACCTCTAGCTGCCAAACTGCATGGTTACGGTATTGCCTCTTTGCCCTGGGAATCTGATTGACTTCGAGGAAAGACAAGGCAGAACTCTCAGCAGGTTGCTCCTTTCTGAAGGGTTGGGCAGTTTGCAGAGCTCCCATAGGGAACCATTCCCTGCTTTGCCAGTCCACTGCTCAGTTCTCCACTGTCTCATAATGTGTACATTCTTTTGCTCCCTGTGACAAATCTGCAACATACTTACTCTCCCACCTGCTATAGGAATAGAAATATTTTCTGTTCCCTGGTATTACTGGGGATTTCCTTTTTGTCAGCTGCTGACCTAGATTCCCTTTTTCAGAAGGTACCCTAGAGCGTTTCTGTTATTCCAAGCACCTACAGGGTTAGATTGAAGAACTGGCATTGTAACATCTTCCCCATAACCATAACTGTGTCTCAATCCCACTCCCACACAAAGAATAATTTAGCAAGATAAATGCAGAAAGTCAGTTGAAGCAATAAAAGCTTTGTGTATGGGAGCCCATTGCAAGATTAGATTGAGGATAGGGCCTTCTGTTTTTTATTCCAGAATAGTATCATTCTGTGGCAGTAATAAGCTTGTCTGCCTTCCTAGAAGCTAGTCCCAGCTTCTAGGGTATAAAAACGGGTATAAAATTCAGCTCTGAAAACAACTTCGCTGACTTGACCGCTTAACTCTTATGTGTGGAACCGTCCCTGGATCCCTGGGGTTCCCTTCACCAGACAGGTATTATCCCTCACAAAAATGTCACCCACCTCCATCAGCACTCTCAGCAATGTTCAGAGAGGTAATCACCAATTACTGTGGTATTTTTGTTGTTGTTGGTTTTTTGGTTGTTGTTTGTTTGTTTGGTTTTTTTTAACAGGCTCTCTTTGCCAACTACTCACAATCCAGCACCAGCCATATATCCGTGCCAGCTGGCTCTGATGCCCGCAAGACATCAAGTGCCACTTCTAGTATCCAGAAGGCAGCTGGTTTGCACAAAGTGATGCCATCCCAGAGTACGCCGTCTCAGCTGGTTCCAAAGCCTCCAGCAAACCACAGGCAGGCAGTGGTCAGAAAGGCTGCAGCCCAGAGGATTTCCAAGTAAGTTTTATCTCTTCCCATCCACAACAAGGAGTTGGCACTGGTTCCCCCAAGAAGGAATATTGGCGAAGAACTACATGTGACTCTGACATAGATGTTTTTGCCTATGCTGCCCAAGATAAATGTCAGAATAACCTGCGCTGGGTGTACTGAAATAGGTGTGCACTATGTTGCAGTTTCATGTTTCATAATGGCAAGGTAGTAAGACTGTAACATTATGCAAACATAAGGACGTAGGAACTGCCAGACCGAATCAGAGAAGTATTTGATCCAGGGTGGGATTCAGTTACATAAATACAGGTTGCCAGTGACGTATTAGGTGCCTAGGGCTATTCCACCTGACCTTAGCTGCGGCTCCAGATGAGCACAAGTCTTCTGTAGATCTCATGTTGTATCTGCCAGTCCCATGCAGATGTCTCAAATAACTTGAGAATACCAAGTATGGTACTTTATGTTTAGGCACTTGAGACGTTCCCTCCATGCTCAGTCTTTGATGGGGGCTAGAATCTGATGGGTCAGAAGAGGCTGCAAAAAAATCAACCCACTCAATATCCTTAACAAACTAATCTACCCTTTGGCCAAGTTTCCCCATAAGTTTAACACACAATGATTGACTTATGCCTTCATGCACATGCATTTATTTCATTTAAAGTGCTTATATAGTGCCTAGTGTAACGATAGCTTTCCTCATTATCTGTAGAAATCCTTCTTCTAACTCTTACCAAGTTTTTAGTTATATAGTGCTTTCCATTCTAAGGTAGATGGACTTTGCATGTGTTGTCTTAAAAACCGATAAACAAAAATCACATGAAATGTTGCTTACTGATTGTAAGTTTCCTTCCTTTCCATTTCTTGGTGTGTTTTCTCCTATGTGCATTATGACAGTATGTAAGCAAGACTTCTGGGTTTTCTTCTTTACCTTTATTGGTAGCTTCCTCAGCTCTCTGTTTATCTGCTCTTAAACGATAGAACTGTTTTAGACTAAATCCTTCAATGGGTTTTTCATCATATCCTCAGATCGTTTCATCCCTGAATACTGAAGGGCAAAAATTGCATTCAGAACTTCCTCCCCAGTACTTACTCTACAGCCAGAAGAGTTGTACAGCTTTCAGAGCAGGCTCCTCTGAGGTTTCCTGATTCTGTGCTTGCTTCCTGTTCAAAGAGAGAAGTTTTACTAAAAGATTACTGATGAAAGGCATCTTATGAAGATGCTAGGGCACTGTCAGTGTGTGTGGATCAAATCTGGAACTGCAAGGCGTATTTAAGGAGCTTGGACAGAACTGCTTTGAGGGGGAAGCTTGTGTATTTCCTGCCTGTACTCTTGCTATCTTAAGAGATAGCACACTGAATTAATCCCCCAAAACTATTTAAAAAGAAAATAAGATGTTAGTAGACTTTGTCTACTCAGCAAATGCAGATGCGAGCATCAGGTCTGGCAGGTGGGTTTAGTATCTGATTTCTTTTATGTTGGGTAGCTCATGTTAGTGCAGGTGACAGGCTATGTCAGTGGGTTTCTCTGCTGGGCAGCAGGGATGTGTATTTGAAGATGCCGGTGTGCTGTGCTCACTTCTTGGCAGAGGAAATGTTTATCCTTGTGAGATGGAATTGCAGCTCCTTGGACAGACTTTACTTTGCTGCATTTTTGTGGTTTCTGCTCTGTGACAGGCAGGAGTGTGGGAAAACCGGAAAAAGTTCAGCACCAAAAATGCACAGAAGGGGGAAAAAAAGCAAAAGATTCCTTCAGAATTTCAGAAAACTAATCCAAGTATTGAAGGCTGCAAGGAGCCACTCCGGAAATACTTTCCAAGTTGCCTTTCAGTCTCCAGCATGAGGCTTCAAACCCATTCTTGCCATTCATGGGATCTTGCAGTAACATTTTTTCACTTACATGGAAAACAGCAGTGCCCAGCTATATTTCCAGCATACTGAGAGCTGGTCGTTTAAAAACTGCTATGTCTTAGTCTAGTCTAATCCATTCATTGTTATCAGGAAAAGACCGGAGATGCATCGACAGAGGAGAGTGAATGGAGAGAAGCCTCTGTGTCAAAGGAATACAGATTAGAAAAGAAAAAGATGTCTTGCATGCTCCAGCCTGTTCTTTACGGTCCTTGGTTATTCTGTACAACGTATTCTTGGACACTGCGGTAGTCTGCTTTCAAAAAACTCCAGTGGCAGAAACCCCATCATGTCCTATAGAAGGCTATTTAAGATCTAGACTACCTTATATCAGAAACCTTATCCTGAATTTTTCCTGTGTTTCATCCTGTTGTACCTTGTTTCTCCTTCCTGAACTACCCTAAACACTTTCCCTTGCAAATATTTTCCATCTTTTGAATATCTTTCTACTGCTTGGAGTTTCCTAATGTTGCTTAGACTTACTGAGGTTTTGTTAACTTTAGATAGTAGTTCCACCTGCCAAGTCCTTAATTGTCTGGAATTTACTGTATTTTCTTCAATTTGTCAGTGCTTGCGTTGAGGCACCCAGAACTATACTTTTCCAGTGTGGGACTACCATATCCTTAGGTTATGACATGGCAAATATCCCTCTCCATAACATCTAATCTAATTTTGGCTTTTTGACTGCATCATTTCTCTGTCAGGTCATTTTGAATTTGCTGCCCACTCTCACCCCCAAATACTTGTTGGCTGTTTTCCTGATCTCTTTCCTCAAAGAAGATCTCAGTGCTATATATTCTTTCCACAAGGCTCACTGAAACTAATCCCATTCTGTTGTTAAAGCTCTCATGTCTTCTTTGTTTTTTGTTGTTTTTTTTTTCATATATTTCAGTAAGCCAGACCTTATTTCTCAGTCTGCTCTTGCACCACCTGGCTTTTGTTTAATATCTTAATAAAGATCATCTTTTTAAAGTTGTTTGTAGAATTTCTCCAGAGACTGGACTGTGAAGACAAACTAAAATCAACCTTGCCTCTTTGACCTATCTCTTCCTTGCATGCGTTATCAATTCTCTCCCAGCCAGCACACGTGGCTTCCAGAAGAGGAAGAAAAGAATAAGAAGTAGAAAACTCAACTACAAACAGAATGAGATGCTAAAGATGAACATTACTGACTATTTCAAAAACTATCTAGTAAGTTGGACACTTCCCTGGTTAAAACATAAAGGAAAGAATAGAACAGCCAGACAATTCAGTCTTGTCTCTTCAGTTCCTGGCCTCTCTTGTTTTTTTCAGTCTCTCAACTTGTAAACGGTGGTAGGTTGACTTTATAATGAATTGCATCCAAAGCAGACTCTTTGCTTAAACTAGCAGAGTGGAAAACCAGGGCCCATATTAAAGTGTGGAAAAAGACTAACTGATAGAAATGGTTTAATATGTAGCTCTATGCTGAAATGTAGCCCCATAAAATGGTCTCATGGGGTTCCATAGTTTCGATTAAATGTGCTCATATCACAAGTAGAAAGATAGTTTTTGAACAGCTAACGCAACAATCTCTTCTTTCTTTCCAAGAGTCAAACTGAGTCCTTTCCACTGCTCATGTTCCCACTGCTATTGGCAGGTCTGTGAACCATGAAGTGGGGAGCAGCATTTTAAGATAGTGATCACAGATGTAGTATTCGTAAGCCGTGGAATGAAGCAGATGTCCCTGGAAGCAGCATTTGGTGTATCGGATCTTCACATTACAGATGACAGCATGCAAAGTAGAAAAATATATTAGCTCAACTGTCAGAATCCAGAGCGAACTGGTATAAGTGGTAGACAGAAAATCTTTCTCCTTTTAGTAATGATTAAGTCACAATAAATATAAATTTCTGCACTATCATTACTATAGTAACTTTTCAGAAACCTGCTCTCCAACTATGACAGCATCAAGTAGAGCAAGGCCTTGAACAGCCTGTGAACAGAACTATCAGCCAAATAAAAGATCTCAGAAAAATCCAGCTGTCAATGTTAGACCACTGTATATAAAGAGAGGAAATGCCAGGTAGAGGAAAAGGAGCATATATTTCAAGATGTTATCAGGGAGAGAGAGAGCCCAAGATGCTCACCAACTTTATCAGCTGCAGACTGGAACATCACAAACTACTGGGGATGTTGATCAACATGGCATAATTTCTTATACTGAACTTCTGTGTAAATGTCATCCTCAATATCTCTTATTCAGGAAGCCTTTCAAAACAAATATCCCCTTCAAGTCCCAACACCACAGCACAAAATCTTTCTACCTTGTTCTTGTTTTGTATATTTGCTTTGCATGGTGCCAGCAGCAGAAGAGCCAAAGTTGTGCTCTATTGTAACTAGTACATAAATAGGGTAGAGGTGATGCATTTCTCCAGGGTTCAGGAAATCCATCCCGTGGCAGGGTGGAGTCCTGACTGCAACTGGATACGGCAGTAGCCAGCTGTTCTAGGACAGGCTGGCCAAGCCTGGCAAATGTGCCAAAAGTAGACCGATGGCCACAGAGCGAGCCCTGTAAAACGCTATGGTTCTGGTTTGTATCCTGTCTTGCCCATGTGTGCTTATTCATAGGCATGTGTGAAGTGTCTTAAGTGAGCTGGGTGCCTCACACATACAAACTGGGTGCCCACTGAAAAGAGGACCGGCAGTAGGAGAGCAATCGTGTAACTGTTACTGGAACTCCTTTCACTTTTTTGCTACTGCTGTACTGCGGCACGCGTGTTTTTTTTAGCTCCTGAGCATCTGGGTTAATCAGGCTGCCTGACCCTTAGACATTTTTGGCAGCAAAAGCAGTGCATCTGAGAGACATGCCTTGATTTAACACCCTGACACAGCTGGGCTCTTTAGGCCTGTAGCTCTTAGCCCTTGGCTAGCCTCAGATCATACACACAGATACACATGCAGAGATACCCTGTCCAAGAGCAACAAAGAGCAACAAGCCTCCCTGGCTCTGGGTCTTCACATCTGTTGCTGTCCTCTTGTCAAACCTGGGCTTTTTGTGATGTGAATTTGTTAGTGTCAGTTTTTTCCCCCCTGGACCATTAGATGCGTTCATAGCATCCCAGGAATCGGTTGTTAAAACAAAGGTGTTCAAAACTTATTCAAGAAAATATTTCTTTCTAATTTTCTATTTCTCTTGTTCCACCTGTGAAACAAGAGCATCCTCCAAATTTGCGGTCCCGGGCTGGGCAGCTTAGGGCTGGTTTACTGCCTAAATGAAGTCAGTCAGTATCAGTTTCAAGGAGGGGTTAGCTGTATAAGAGAAAGAAAAGGGCAATGACAGATACTTACGTGGAGGGGACAGTGGTTTTGTTAGTACTGAAGAAGAAGACACGGAGAACCTAACAATGGATTGCATTGGAGAAGTGGAAGCTAAAACAACATAGACGTTAAAAGCAGGAAACTGAGAAAGGCAGTAGGATTTCAGCCAACCCAAGGAGGAAGAAAGCGGAAAGGGATTAACTCAGTTTAAATAGTGAGTATGTTCTGGCATTGGAGCTTCCATCAGGACAGCAGAAGAATTTGAGTGGTGAGCATAAGGTGGTGGGAGATCGGTGACCCAGAAGCTGATTTGCGAATGAGGTGTGTGGAGGTGACAGTTGAAACTGCAAGAATCAAGGTACACTGTGGGTAGACAGAAAAGAAAAAGGGCAAGTCTGTAGGGAGAAAGAGATTCTCTAAACGTAAACCACACTTTAAGGTAGGAGTGTGACTGTTCCCTGTTTTGTTTTGTTTTGTTTTTTATTGTTGTACTTGCTGGCATTCTTGCTGACACTTTCAACCACTGGTCTTGCATTCTACCTACAGAAGGGTGAGCTGAATTTGGCTGTCAGTTGTGCTGTGTTAACAAAGTGGACAAGCTAATTATGAGCATGGAATCTCTGTGTAAGAAGCATAAAGATCCATCTGGATTTTCAGCTCCCAGAAGGACTATGCAGTATCAGCAGCAAAAGAAACCATAAATACAGATCCAAAACTCTCTCCAAGAGACAATAAACATCGTAACAGGCACCTCATTTGACAATAGCATTCCAAATTATGGCTGACTGAACTAAGGGGTTCTGTTTTGCAAATATCATACATACATCCCTCTCCTTTCCTGTATGGACTCCAATTTATTTCACTAAAATCCAACTGAGATAAAATACAGGAGTCCCTCACTGGCCTCTTAGCTGCCAGGAGCACCTGGATTACTGGCAACTCGCTGACTTTGAAATCTGAAAGCAAAAGGTTTCAGACAAAACTATAGAAACTGCACACATGTGCCTGGGTCTGTTAGTCATCAGGGCATCACATGGGGATTGGAGATTACAGTGCTCTTCTGGGGAAGAGCTCACAGTAACTGTAACCCTGTAGAGCTGAATGAATGAAGGAGGAGGACTCTGACAGAGAGACACGAGTGCACACGCAGAAGTCAGGAGTGATCAGAATAGAGTTGGGTGGGGTGGAAGAAAGGCAAGGAGGGATAAAGGAGGAGAGAACAAACCAGGAACAGATGGATCAATTGTATAGATTTTAAGAACAGAATAGATCATTGCAGCTGTATAGCTTGACCTTGTCTTGTGAGTAGACCCATTTTTAATGTAGGAGGGCATGGTCTCAGCTTGATAATAAATCTCTACAAGAGTTAAAGGAGGTGCAGTTGTACTCCATAGAGTATCATTTTGTTGTAACTCAAATACTGAGATAAACGCAAGAGGGTTTGCATAAAGTATCTGCTTGAGGACTGGCACTGGACTACTGGAGATTAAATGCATTCTGTGGGACTCAGTTTCCAAGACAAGTGAGAAATCTTGCCTAAATGAGCTGTCTCTGCTGAGACAAGATGCAAGGACTTAACTCTTGAATGTAGCATGTTTTTGCCAGCATGTGTATTTCTGTTCTAAGGTTGGTTAATCATTTTTCTTCAAATCACTGGAATAAGGCTACTACAGCATTACTAATTGAGTTGTGTTTTGGTGATCCAATACCACTTACTGTCTCCTTTATCCTCCAGAATCAGCTTCCAAGGCATGTGGGACAATTAAGCGTTTTAGGCACATCAGAATCTTGCTGGTGGCTTGAGTGTTCATCTGTCTTGCTCTGCCTTTTTGGCAGTTGGTTGCTGTCACTGCCTTTTTCATACCATGTTCGTGCACAGCTTCACAGCTACAAAGTGAGATTATGTAAACTAGGAGAATTTCAATTTTTTGTTTGAGACTTTTATTCTTCATTGGTGTATCCCTTCTTATCTCCATCTAATTTGATGCTTTTACCTGTTAGGGTGACCTCCGCTGAAAGGCAACTGAATGGATTCCAGAACAGCCTTCACAGTGCTGCATCCTGTGAGCCAGGGACAAATTCCACAGGTGAGTGCCAGTGCTGAAGACCAGGAAAGTGGGGGTGGGCATGCTGAGATGCTTTCATCTTTCTCAAGAACTGGCAGGAAAAAAACTTTCTCAGCAAGAAGAAGAAACACAGCTGCCTACCCTACATGTAGTGGTTCCTAGGTAACAGTCTGGGTTCAGCTGTGCAGGGAATTTATTCCTCCTGGGATTAAAAAGACTAAACAGAAGGGAGCAAAGGCTGAGTTTCATAAAGTTGGAAGAAGAAGATCCCTAAAAATGTGGCTGGGAAAAAAAACTTGGCTAAAATGGCTCCCCTTTGCTTTAGGCTTTGGCTCAAAGATGCTCTGTTGTTTAAGCTTGGCCTGTAATAAAGGGCCAGGACATTCTTTACATTTTTCTTCTTGCAGAAAAGCCCCTTAGTTCAGAAAGACGTAGTTGAGCCTCGTGAATCAGCTGCATAGTGAAGTCAATCAGTAGAGGTGAAAGCTCCCAAAGGAAAATCACTGTGATTTATTGAATCAAATCTTCCTCATTTCTTAGTGTCTAATTAAATAAAACAGGCTTATCTGCTGTTAAAGTCTCAATAAATGAGGACCCAATCCATTTCTTGTTGATGCAAACCTATTAGCAGGTTGTGTAGTCTTGATGAACCCGTATTACCCACGGCCCACAATAATTTGTGATGGTGCCATAATGGAATATATGGGCAAATTATGGTCTAGAATGCTTTTAAAAAGTATGTTTCTCCCCTTTTGTTTTGTTGTGAAAACCCTGAAAACATGACTTGTGTATCACTAATGCAGTGATCTCTGTGTTTTCACAGGCTGAAAGAAAAGTTTGCATAGGGGTGAACTACCTAATTCATCTGTTGGTTATTTAGCTATGAAACTCAAAGATGACATTTCCATTATTAATGTCAGTGATTTTATTGCTGATCCTCTAGCACAAACATTCAGCTAATGCACTTATCGTGCGGTTCCAAACTGCCTCCCACGCTTTACCACCTGCCAAAAACTCCAGTTATCCTACCAGAAATTTTATAGGGTGAATAGACATAGTCAATAAAAAAAAAACCCTACAGCACATTGAAACGTAACAGTGCAGGAATGGAATATAATGGGATTATCAAAATAAATAAAATCATGTCAACACTGTAGTATATGTATAGTTGAGGCAAAAGTCCTGGTCTACTGTATAGTTCAAGTTGAGTTTTTGGTACATTATATAAAACAAGGTAACACATAAAATTACAATTAAATGTAAAAAGTTGAGTTCTCAGTATATTGAACAAACTGGTTTGCTGAGTGGTCTTACGTGAAGGTGTTTCTGTGCTGTATTCTGCCTTCTTTTTCACGGTGTTAAGAGCACTGCCATGGTTGCCACCCTGGAATTTTAACCTCCGCAAGATATTCTGTCCACCTCCTCTGGGTACTGTTGTTGTTACGTGTGTCTGGGATCTGTAGGTAGCGTTTTTCTATCCTTCCCTGTTTCTGTGAATACTTATGCAGAGCATGCGTGAGGATTGTTGATAATATTAATGATGGAAGGCAACAGCCAGAGCTGCAGGAATAATACAGGCTAAATAACAGCTACAAAGTTCAGGGTAGTCACCCTCTCTGGAAATACTTGTAATCCAGTGAGAACTGAGAACTTCAGCTCATGTTTTCTTCTGTAGGACTAGGCTAGCTGCACTACACTAAACTTATCCTCTCTGAAGCTGAAACAAAGGGTTTACCCTGCCATTTAGCTAAGAGTGTGAGAGCATAGATAGAACCCTGGTTTGGCTAGGGGTAGGCTAGCAGAACCATGGTGGGTGGGTTACTCAAAGCTTCCTTGTTGCTAGAAGAGGTGTGTAGCTCCAAGAACAGTGCTAAATATTGTGGTGATTGAACTAACTAGAGCAAAATGTTTGTTCTTGGAAACTGGGGAATGATATTTTCTTCAGCTTTGCACCAAGCCACTGGTATGCGTCAGAGGCTGCTGTGCCCAGTCTGTGTGTCTCAGAAACTACTCTGGTCCGTCCTGCAGGAACAGCTGTTTTTCTTCTTCACTCTCTCCATTGATTGCTTACGCTAGGGCCCTGATTTCCCTCATCAGCAGCTTATTTGGGGTTACTGTTTCACATGTATTTAGTATCCTAGATACCAACTAGAGGGGTTGGAGGCACAAGTCATAAAGCAGATTACAGAATAAACTGCAAGCATTTAAAGATAGAACTCTGTGAAAAGTTGCAGAGATAAAAGAGGAACCAGGCAGAACCTCTGTATAAACACGCACACAAATGTTCAAAAATGTCTGAGAAGCTTGAATAGGCCTTCTCCTCTAACAGTCTATCTGAGGATAGCTATGGGGCTCTGCAGAGAAGCAGCAAAAAGGTGTCACAAATGATCTAACCAAAAGTAAGGATGATGCTCAAAGGAAGTGAGAGTCGGGCAATATGGAAACTTTTAACCAGATTGTCCAGAAAACAGTTCAGTGGTGGTTAGTACTTAAACTGTAGGAGAATAGCAGTTATAGATACTGGTGTGCAGTGGACTCACGCTCTTGAGATGAAGTAAAAGGGAGAATGAAAGTCAGCATTTCTGCAAAGCAGCTCAGGATTCTGAAACAAGCCACCACTACAATGAAAGCATGGCAGCCTCTCATCCCTATGGCCTCATCCTCATTTCATGGAAAGGCAGAAGTTGTGCGAGAGCTGTGTGCCTCTGGCATAATGAGAGAGAAAGCAAAGATTCTCATGAGTAACTACAGACAGGAAGCTAAATCTGCAACCTATCATTTGGGGGTTATGTGTAGTGTCTGAACAGACAGTTTCCTATCAAAGTTTGTGGAAGTTTTAACAGGATTTTTGCTATTAAAGAAATACTAAGAATTACTACCTCTAGGGAACATTCAAAATGTTTCTGACCTGATTTTTCACTGAAATTGAACACTTAGCCACTAGTGGGTTGTCATTCTGAAAATACAGCCATTATCGCATTGCTTTTTTTATTCTGTGTTACTTTGAGGATCCCTCAGCATTACACTGATTGTTTCCTGCTTCACGGAATTTAGCAATTCAATTAGTATTAGTGAAATAGGGTGATTGTGAACTAAGAAATCAATTCTTTTTTCCAAGTCTTCTTCAGAATATAGCTCGCTGAATAGCAGCTAAGCCTAAGTAATATGGTGGGTTGTTCAGTTCCAGGTTGTCTTTATGAGGCTGTGTTTAATATGGCGAGTCCAGATGAAGGAAGGAACCTACGGACTCGTCATTCTTTTTTTTGTTATATATATTAACAATGTAATGTGTATGGAGACATTGTGCCATATTTTGCTGGTTTATTTTCTGTTTCTCTCTAGTGGCATTAGGTGAATAGTGCATGAACTCTTTTTCTCAAGAAAATTAAGTTCTAGGTAAAAAAGGTGTCATTTTTCCACCAGAATTTATCTTTTGAACCACTGGCAAGAAGCATCAAGGAAGTTCTGTAGCTATGTGGAAGACCTCATAGTTAGAAAGTTATTATTCTTCCTTTTTGAAAATGCTAACACAAAGCAGATTTTAGGAAGAATAAAGTAGGAAGGGCACTTTATGAAAATATAACAACGTAGTCACAGGCAGCTGCTGTGTTCCTGAGCTAGAGTCTTGTCTGCAAGACCCCAGAGACAGGAACAACCTGAAAGTATAGTTAATCCCTCAGTGCAGTTGTGGAGTGGATGCATAAGGTGATGACCCCAGCTGATTTTATTTGGTTTGGTTTGATTTGTAAAGGTAACAGCAACTATAAGTGAAATCTGTCTTCTGTCTTTGTGCTTCTCTCTTGTTTGCTGCCAGCTTCTTGAGAGTTTGTGAAACTCTTTATTTTAAAAGCTTCAGAAGACAGAATACTTCTGGGGTTCTGTTTTGCTATGGCAAAAATATAATGAGCTAATAACCTTTATAATTAAAAACAAATATGAATCATGATTAAAACTGGACGAGACTACTGCCTGGCTCCAGACTTGACGGGACTTTCGGCTTTTCATACTCAGGCTGATTAACAGTGATGCAGTTTTATTGTGCTAATGTTTATATTACTAGTGTCCGCATGGCTTTTCCACTACGTGTGCTGGGAGAAGAAAAAAGCATTATAGTTACTGATTAGGGGAGGTAGAAGTTAGTAATATGCTATCTGAGTTTGACAGCAGTGAAGACTGCTAATTCGTGCGAAGTCTCAGATCTCCACCTAGTCTGGTGGAAGCTAGGGAGGAAACTTCTTGAGCTAGGTGGTATAGACTTGACTTTATTCCCTGTGATTCCCAGATCTGTGTCTGAGCTTAGTTGCAGGATGATGCACAGTTGTCTGTTTACTTTAGACATTCACCTGGCCCTCATATCTGCATGAATGCCAAGTCCTGAAGGTATGCAACTCTTTAAAATAAAGTGTATCATCATCTGTAAGGGCTTAAAACTGGATCCTGAACTGCCAAGAGACTAGTTGAAGAATATGGGGATTAATAAACTGGTTTGGATCTAATCCATGTAGAAGGCAGGCTGGTGTTTTTAGTTTTCTAGTGATTTCCTTCTTTAGGCTAAGGTGAAGTGCAGTTTCTGAATGCCATCCGAATAAGATGAATGTGCAAGCAGTGTGGTCTGGTACAGAGCAATGAATGTGCAAACTGGTGATAGTAAGGAGCACTTTCGCACTTACTCTTCTCTGTATCTAGCATGCGCCAGATTTTTTTCATTTTACAGGAAATCTACAGGTAGACTGTGTATTTCTAAAGCTTTTTATATCCAAGATTATTGTGTGCTCCTTTGTAAGAAGGTCATGTCTGTCTTGTGAGACCTGAAATTAGAGTTCACATTGGAATTGCTAAGCTGTGACTGGCTGTTGTCTACCCACTACTTGAATTAATGCTATTCTTGAAATGCAGCCTCTTTTACATAAGCTTAAAGGAAGAAAAGCAGAGATTCTTTTAGCAGGTATGCAAAAGTACAAGCTTCAAAATTATCCTGCACCAGCAAAAGAAAAAAAAAAAAAGGGTGGCAATGAAACACAACAGGCATTTAAACAAGACACATGCATTCACTTTGTATTGTTTGTCAGATCTAAACAAAGAAAATGCCTGGGATTTGGAGATTCTTTTATCAGCCAGTGTCTCTCAGCTCTCTCGGTGCATAAAGGGTAGGGGTGTGGGATAGGATACGTACTGTTGCCACTGTGCATGGCCTGTGTCAGCGTCCCGGCCATTTGCTACAGTAGGGTGGAATTCCCAGCTGCCTAGCCTTGTCCAGGCTTCCTCAGCTTCTGCCAGGCTTCCCTGCAGCCTCGGAAGGCAGTAGATTGTTGAACACCAACGTATTTATTTTTATGTTGTTACCACATTCCCAAGAGGAACCTTGGCTATGATTTCAGCTGGTCTCACCACACTGTCCAAATCCTTCATCAGGAACAGCTGGGAAAAGAAATCACTCAGGTTTCTGCAGAGCACATTGCTGGTAAGCCTCCTCCCTCACCCTAATCCTGTTAATTCCAGTCTTCATTTGCCACCCTCCTGGTTCTCTCTTGTTGCTGTGACTGACTGCACAAGTGGTCTTGACTTTGAAAGGTGACCTTCAAATGGGCACCTGGAGCAACCTCTACCTCAGACTACTTTGGCTACTTGGGCACAAGATATCTTATGACATAAAAGAGCAACTTTTGATGTCACCTCATTACGCCGTTCCTGGACTAGGATAAATAATGATGAGCTCTTCCACATAAATCCTTCCAGGACCACCTGACTGGCTGAGAAGGTCTGGGTGGGCCACTGAAAGGGAATAGCCGTGTGATATCCAGCACCTTGCATCAAACTTTTCCAGTGCAGCCTCTCACCCTGCATACAGCCTTTGTCAACAGCAGTAATAACATTCCGTCAGCATCTCTCTCTCTGTAGTGCCATCTCCATGAAGAAAAAAGGTTATTGAGAAACAGAATCAGTCCATTTTATCATATTTTGGAAAGCAGTGGAGCTTGAGGTGAATCCTACTATTGTGCCTCCCTTTTTGGGAGGGCAAAGAATCAGTTACAATGGATTGGTTTCACATTTGTTCTTAGAATTTTCTTCCTAAAGCCGTTGTTCTTTCACGCATCATGGAAACATCCTGGATCATCTCTCTCTCTCCCCTGCTGAATTCCACAGTTTCATAAAGAAGGCAAACGGGGAGGGGGAAAAGCTAATTTCTCTCCCTGCTACAGTTGTTGCATCTGTCCCAGGTCAGATAATGACAGACAAGACCTTCTCCTTACCCCATTTCTTGGTACTCTTTGAAGGATCAGGGAACCTTATGACTAGCAATGAACAAATATTGATATCTCTAACGAGAACCTTTAAAATAGATATAAATTATCAACAGGGAATGACTATGTTCGAGTATATCCAGTTATCAGAAAACTGTGTAGAAGTTTCATTAAATCCCAGCAGAGTGTAAAGCTCTGCCAAAAGCAGCATTCCAGGCCCATCTCAGATGATGTTAAGAAGGTGACGTCCAACTCTAGGTCTCAGCTAGAGCTGAGGGTCAGTGTTCCCTTCTAATGATCAGAAATAACATTTATTCCTTAACTTGTAAGAGCAGCCTGCCTCTCACACCTTTATTAACATTTTGCCTTTCTTTTATGAAAGGAAGGAGTTTTTTCCTGTTGCTACCAGTCTCATGCCACTGAACGGACATTCCAAGTCTCAGGACCACTGGGAAAAGCAGGAGAAAAAAGGAAAGGAGTCTCTAGAAATTAGCTTCCCTGTTTAAGAACTAGAACCCAACTTGAATTCTAGGAGCCTTCACTTCTGACAGACTCAAAGAAAACTCCAAAGCCGGATAAGGAATGACTTCAGGCAGTTGGCGTTTTTGCCTGACTGGAGGCTGAGCGTTGCTTGTTCTCAGTAGTTAGGTGATGGCAAACTGCCTGTGCTTCCTTGCTGTGTTGGAAATGCCATTCAAGATCAGGTGTGCAAAGACTGGGGAGAGTTTATATAATATCTTGGCTACTTCTGTCTGACATCTGGCCCTTTGGCATTAAGCTACCTACAGAGAGGATGACTTTGCCATCCAGATTGGGTTTTGTTTTTATCTGGCATTATTTTATTGAGACTAAAAATAGAAGCCCAAATGCGTGTGAATAGGATAAAAGGAGTGTCTGAAGTTATGAAATGAAATGTGGGGAAGAGCCAGAGAAGAGAGAGCCACAACAAACCAGGGAGTAGAGGGCTGAATAAGAGAAATCAGAATGAAGGCTGTCAAGTACAGAAGGGCATTAGCAGTTCGGGTGAGGAGCCCACTCAGTGTCCTCTCTGTAACATGGGTAGCAGGACGGCTCATGTTGGCTTCCACTGCGATTTCTCCGCTTGTTAATGAGGCTGCTCACTGCTCGCTTTGTGCAGGGAGACTTCACTTGAATACAGTTGTGTGTACTGATTGTGTCCCCCCCCATCCCCTTTAAGTTAATTTTCATGACTTGGAACTACTGCTTTCCTTGCCTGCCCAGTCCAGCAAGCCAACTTGAAATCATGCCCAAAAGATGGGGGAGGGAAGGCTGGCCGCCTGTTGTCAGCTGTCCTGTCTTGCTACTGTCAGTCACCCATGGATATAAATAAACCCCATCTATTTATTGCCTTTCTTAGTTGCAGTCTATATTATCAAGAGAATGCTGGGCATCACTCTAGGATTAAAAATTCCCTCTGCTCTGAGATAAAAAAAAAATCTGAATTTCTAGGATTATCAGAGCTTTTCAGGGAGAAAGGAAGTTCCTGTTTTCAATGCTAAATTCAGGAGGCTTCAACATGCTTCTCAGTTCTGCCACAAACTTGCCGCGGGTATGATGAAACAGCCCAAACTAGGTCTAGAAAATGTTAGCGTGGGTCCCTGACGCAGTACTGTCATCTAGCCTAGTGCTCTGCTCTGTCTCATTCCTGCAGCTTGGAAGCAGAGTAGATTAGGTGCTGGTGTCTGACCAAGGCTATGTATGTCTGTGCTGGGGAAGTCTGTATAGTACTGAGTTCTAGTGTGCATGTACACCATAAATGACTTTATACAACTCCTGTGATTTCCTTGTGACTTAAAATCGCATCCATAAAATGAAAGTAATGCTTTTCTTCCCCCTGTGTAACTGTTCTAAGTACAAAAGTATTAAAGTTTTTGATGTGCAGTCATGGATGACATAATAGTATGTGAACATGTGGACAGACATACAGGCAGATACTTTAACATCTCCTGGCAGGCAGAAAATAAAGGAGATTCATTCTGTTTTGTGTGGTGATTTGCTGCAATGACTCGTATCCCAGGGAGAATCAACCCTTAATGTTGGCTGCTATCAGGAATGAGGTTTTTTTCTGTCCCCCCCACTCAACCAGAAGGAGGTGGAATGCTCACCAGTGGCTTTGAAATGATAAAACTTCATAGAATTATACACTTTAATGTTTATGAAATGATTGAATTGGCCATGAGCTGTGCTCATGGTAGGAACCTACATATGTACTTGTAGACATAGGAACACCCTTCTCTGTGTTTAGTCCTCAAGGTAGCTGTACCAGAGGAACTCACTCAAAGTGATTTTAATTCAGTTTGTGAGAAAAGACAAACCGTACCGTGCATTTCTGTAGGAAAGAGAAGGCTCAAAAGTCTCTTCAAAACAGGAAGATGAGGTTGAAGTTGGCTGCCTCTCTCATGTGTCTTTGTTTCCTTAATTTCAGTATATTGCCAAGGGATAGGTTTCTGGACTGGTATCCTATCTTAATACCTATGGTTGACAGTTTGGTTCCTAATTCAGGTTCCAAACTTTCTGCGCAGTGACATAGCTGGCAATCCTGCTTTCTAAACACCTTTCCAGATCCTCTGTGCTGTGTGATGTTTGGCTCTATGTTGGGCTTTCAAGGAGAGTGTATTTTTTTAAATATAGCAATATTTTTAATAAACAGCTCTCAAGAAATGTCACTCACATCTAGGAGCAAGCTGATGTGCTAAATACACAGGACAAGCTTTACCTACTAGATTAGCTGTAAAATGCAAACTGTCCAAAATAAACTTAGTGCATTTCTAAGTGTTTTGGATTTTTCTTTTTAAAGGACTGTCCAAGGATTTTTAAGAGAAGATTACATTGACTTTTTCCCACAACATGCCTAAGTAGGAAAATGTTGCAGTATGTAGAATTAAAATCTACAATAATGGGAAGAAAAAAAAAAATCCTTATCCCCATTTTGTTTCTTTTAAAGATCAACCTTTTCACACACCCATCTCTCCTGCACCAAGGTCCTCAACATCTTTTGGAGTGGGGAAGTAGACTCCCATGCAAGCGAATGAGTAAAAGACACAAAGAGAAAAAGCATGCTGATAAGGGAGAAGGATTTAGAGCTACTGGAGGAGTATGTGAAGAGATGAGTCAGAGGCAAAGAGTGAAGAAGGTACTCTGGGACTTAAGAATACCAAGAGTACTTTTTCACACAGTAGCTTATTAAGTTAAGTTTTGTCATACTGATCTGTGATTTCATCTGTTACTGTAGAGAGAGGTTGTGTGACAGGGAGATCCAGATGTCTGGTGATGGCTGAGATTTTCAGAGCAGTGCAGCAGTTTTTCCCACAAAACAGCCCCCTGTGATTACTCAAAATCTTTGCTTTGTGCTTTTTCCAGCCTCTGCTCACAGAGAAGGACGAACACTGAACCACCAGGTGAGGAATCCAGGGTGTTGCTTCAAATATGGGGCAAAGGAGAAAGCAACAGTGACTTCATACCACCACTCTCCTGTAACACCCAGGAAAGAGCGAAGAGGAGGCCCTGGTGAGAGGACAACCCACTGAGGAGAGTACTTGAAAATCTGCGGAAGCTTGTGATACACCTGCAAGCTGAGGTGAATGATTACCTCTGAGAGCTTCTGCTGCTGAATCTTGGGGTCCCTTCCTCCCGCCTCTTCCTGATCACTAACCGTGAGATCTTTCTATAAGACAGAGGTCCTCCAGCTGTCTGTATGGTTGGTTGCTGTCTTGAATTTTGGCACAGAGCCATAGAAATGATTGGTTTGAATAAAGTAATTTTGTTTGTTTTGGTTATAATTTCAGTCATTAATTCACACCCCCAAAATATTTTCTGTCATTATATTGGATGGGATTTTAAATCTGTCTTTATGTTTCACTGTTGGGTGCGTATGTTCTGTGTGGCTTATTTTTGTATTTTGATTTCTGTTTGTTTAGGCTTTATAAACTTTTTAAATTGGCTGATGTTTTCAGACCCAAGCTTGAACCCTAAGGCCCAGGTGGCTCCTATCAATTGCAGTAGTGGCTTGGTGAAGCACTCCAGTTAAAATTTGCCTAATGCTATGAAAATTAATTTACTCGTGTTAGAAAACAACATCAGCAGCTGGAAAATGTATTGGAGAGAAGATCCACCCATCCTTAAAATGAACAGGAAGCAGCTTCAGCTCTGGCTCTTTGTTGGTGCCAGGTTTAAAGGAAAACTTAGTATTCTGCAACTTCTGCCTTGTCAAACAGCAAGTGGTATGATTGTAATTCGCAAAGGCTACAAAATCTCCTGTTGTTTGTATCGGAGCCCTCAGATTGGATTCTAACAGCCTGTTTGATCTGTTTTCTTATTCCACAGCTCCCCTCTCATTTCTAGCCTGTATAGTCAGTGTTAAGAGATTTTCTCATGTGTTGGCAAGTAGATAATGATCAACCCAAATGTCTGACAGAAGAAACCGTGTCAGAGGGGGAAAGTGTTTTATCTTGAAATGATTGTGTTCATGTTCAGTCTTGGATTGTGCATATTTTCTGTCAGTCAAGACCAGATAAATTTTAAGATGATGAAATAATTATGTTCATACCCCATTAGTTTCACTATTGCTTGCTCCAGGCATGAATTCATGGGACAGAACATGCATTTTTCTCCTTCTGTTCGACTTGTGCATATGACAGACATTGAATACTTCATTTGTCCAAAATGCAGTTCTCTGATGTAGGTGTTCCCTTTCTTACTTCATTGGCTTATCTTTCATTTTCTAGACAGTCATGATCCTGTTCACTTTGTCTGCGTTTTTCAGCTGTGTTCCTCAAGGATCTCCACAGCATTTGTCTGCTGGCCGTGCCACCATCATATATCATCAGTGACCAAGAGATTTGTAAAATCTTGTGAAGTTACTTTCAGATCATGTCCCTTCTATCTATAACCATTGCGTTCCACCCATGGATCTCTGAGATGGGTGTTTCTACTGATGCATCAAAGTTGTCAGCTCATTATTAGTGAAAATTTAGCTGTAGAAGTTGTGACTTCAGACTTCTGCACATTCTCAGCAGCTGTGGGCTTCAAGACCTTGGGTCTGTCTTCTCTAGCCTACTCTGCTACTTGTGGTATTGGCTATAGCCTCGAGCTCTGTTCCCGAACTGTTGGAGGGGCTATTTCCCTATAATGTTTAGCTTCAGTAAATAACGTATTCCATTCCCTTCTTCCTCCCAGGGGATCTGAGTTATCCTTATTCCATTGGGTTTCATGTGCAGGATCAAGTAGCTATAGGATATACAACCTTGTGGAACCACCATCTCTGGTATTGCTCTCTAGTTTCTTTGCTCAGGTTGTCACAGCCACCACTGAAAACTGTAGAGAGGTTTGAAGGACAGAGATTCAAATGCACAGGTAGCCCAGGAAAGGTGATTGACTTCAGAGGATCATTGGCAGAAACAGCATTCTTACTTGTCTGGCAAATTACCAATTAGTGCTGGCTTATTATGAACATAGGTTAATTGTTTTGTCACCTTTGCCAGTCTCCCACCCACTCATTTTGGGATAATGATTTGTACTCAGTTATAGCCAGCATGTTTTCTGAACTTTGCATTGCATGTTAGATGTAGCCAACACCACATCTGTAACAGTGATGGCTTAGCAGGAGTGTATCAGACATCTTGTCTCTGAACTATTCAGAGAAATGCACATTGCAGTCTAAGACTCTCATTTCAAAGGGATGAATTTTGTCAGCTTCAGCAGCAGTGAAGTCTTGCATCCTTTGTCCCTGGAAAATTTTTCTTCTGCTTCCAACAAATAAAAAAACCCCAGGGATATCAAGACTGGTCCTTTTACCTCAAGCCAAACACCTAGACCTTGAACTCCTGTTCAGCTTCAGTATGTGTTAGGGCAGCCAGAGCATCAAAGGAAATAGCAGTATTCCTTTGCCTTGGGCACCTCCTGATCCCAGCTCCGAGCACAAACGCTGTTACCTTGAGAGCATGTGCTATAGAGAATCAAGAACAAATCCTGTGATTCTAGCCTGGTATTTTTTCCATCTCTGTGTACGTCTCAGCGTGGAGTCCGTGTGTGTCTGTGCATGGTGGATACTGTGTACTGTACATATGTATTTTGTCTTTTTGCAGCTCTGTCACCTCCGTGTCTGTCCCTTTTCAAAAACCTCTCACAGAGTGCTTCAGTTAACAGTTCTGTGCTGTGTTTAGGTGATGAGCATACCACAACATAAAAATTAAGGGAGTGATATTAGATTCTTTCCTCTCAAGACGCAGCTGACTTGTACTCTGCACATGAAGTATAAAATTCACTTTTACATGGTTCATCTTGGCCCTTTAAACAGCCTCACAAGTCATGTGAGTGCCATCAATGGGAGGTCATGTTGTGATGCTAGATAGATCACTTAGTCTTGGATGCCAACGAGATATACTGAAATTTCCATTCTCAAGACTAGATATGCTTTTGGACAATCATGGATTATTGGAAATGCTTCTCATTATGTGCCTGGAAGGTTGGCATACGTATCTCTGATACTGGTTCCACACTGTGGCAGGAGGTTTTGGTATCAAGACCTTTGTTTACTGGTAGGAATCTTAATGCTGTGCCTCTTCCTTATACCGGAATATGGATAGTCTCCGTATGCATGGAGTTGAATGGCTGGCAGTGCAGGACCATTCCTTCTCTTTATTTGTGAAGGAGATCGTCGACTTACAGATGAGCTTACAGAACAGACTGGATTCTCAGCTTGCATTCTTTCAGACCTGTACCTTGTACTAATACAACAGTTCCGGTCATTTTGGATTATTTGCTGGAAGCAAAAGTAGACTGGCTTCTGACCTATTTTTGTTAAGGTTTACTTGATCAAACTCCCAAGGACTTTTTTCTCAGTCAGTCCTACATTTGCTGGTCATGATAACCCTGAGCTCACTGTTTGAATCTGGATGGTTATTTGCTGGTGTTTAAATAGTTGGATTTTTTTGGTTGCAGTTAAGTAACTGGCTGATTGATCCTCTTCATACTGTTTCCTTTGTGGACACATTATTCCTGTGGATCTGTCATGAGTTTCTTCCAAAAGAAGCTTCTGAGCTTTACTTAAACCTGGGACTTGACCTCCTTTTCTTCTTTCTAGAACATCCTGTTTCTAGAGCTAAGACATCCTTGTTTACGCCAAGCATCAGGAGGACCTTATTTTATCTTTACAGGATCAGGTCAGTCCTTAAGATTAGTTATACCAAGAGCACAAAACTTAACATTCATAGTTCTTTTCATGCAGAAAGTGGTTAATTGGAAAAGAGGTGGGCAAGGAGGATTGTAAGGCTGCAAAGGGAGTAATTGTTCACAGTCTTGCCCACTAAAAGAAGTAAGAGCATCAAATGAAACTAAAAGATGTCAGATTCCAAAGGAAAAAGAAAAAGGGGGCATCTGTATGATAATTTTTCATAGTATGTAATTCACCTGTGGAACTCCTTGTCACAAGATGTTGTGGATACAAAAAAATGTATGTGGTTTGAAAAGACAAGTAGACAAATCCATAAAAAAGTAATCTACTAGGGCATATTAAATATTAAAACTAAAAAAACAAGCAGGAAGTTTCTAAGACTTTTCAAGTGACTATTCTCGGGAAGTATCACACTGTGCTTTTCTGATTTTTAGCTTGTCTGTCAGGCATGTGCTCTTGACCACTGTCAGAGACAAGAGGTGGGGTAGATGGTCTTGTAGTCTGACTTTGTA
Organism: Dromas ardeola; assembly: GCA_013398915.1. Lineage (NCBI taxonomy): Eukaryota > Metazoa > Chordata > Aves > Charadriiformes > Dromadidae > Dromas > Dromas ardeola. The sequence goes on from VYZM01003948.1 coordinate 101,684, forward strand.
TGGACGTTTTATTTTGACAGTTGCAGTACAGCCTACTAGAACAGCCAAGGTAAAGCTGCCTTCCATGACAGCGGCATGTTCCACCAAAATTCACCCTGTGGTGTTGGGTTCTCTACGAAAAGTCTCCATTGCTGACATCTGCCAAATTGTCATATGCAGCTTGTCTACATCTTCACCTGTGTGGGCACTATATATTGCAGAGGCTTTCAGAATGATGAAGCTGTTACAAGAGCATACAGGACACCAAGATCTACCTCTAGACAGTTGTGATTTGGGGGGAAAGTAGATTGCTGTATGGAAGTCATCCATAATACGATGTTTGTGAACGGTTAATTGCTTAAATACGGAAAAGAAAATTACCACTAACCAAAGCTCTTAAGTTATCTTATTTATTCACATTTCATTTCTCACCATCTTTGTCTTCCAAAGTGCTTGAGTCCAGAGCACCTTCAGGGTGAATGTGCACAGCCACAGCACATCTTCAAGAACTACAGTACCTGGTAACTGCTTTCTTCCCACTTTAGAACCCTATTGTCCTTTTCCAAAGAATGAGATTAAGCTTCCCTGCTGCCTTAGAGTTGAGTAGTTAGGAAACACAAGCTGATCTTCTCCGGAATTGTTGGATTTGCAACAGCCTCTCCATGCAGTTTTAACACAGAGGACAAACTCCACAGAACTACAGGTGACAAACAAGACACCAGGTGTGCCCTGAGGAGTGTGCTCTCTCTGTTACCTTACCAAAAATTGGATTTTGCCAGCCCTTATTGAAAAAGAGTTTTCCCTGCTGTTTCCAATTTAAAGAATCACTGATCACTGCGGATACCCTGGTGTAAAGCCTTTGCCAGTGCTATTCAGTGAATCATAGTGGTTCCCTAGGGAAAAGAGTACACTTAACAGGGCCTCTTCTCTACAAGTCCACGCCTACACCGCACACAATAAGCTTGAGAAATTTTATATTCTTTGGAAAGGAGTGGCATCTTTATCTGACCTATCAGACAAAAAAAATTGAATTGGCCTTAAAAAAACAAATTTGATGAGATTGTTAAGAATTTGGGGGCTGTTAAAAATGTGTCTTTTATTACGAGAATTTGTATTGCTTGTTTGGGGCAGGTGAAAGAGGTGCTGTTATCGCTAAAAGCAACTTCAGCATTTGGCCCTTTGCCCACTGGTGTTCTGGGATGTGCAACAGAATACAACTCCAGAACATTTAATTGGTGTCCCTGCAAGAGTATTTTAGAAAATCTCATTTCACTGTAGTTATAGCAATGGTAAAGTGTAGTCTCCTTCCCCCAGACTAAGAGGAGACAAGTTACTGTACTCAGTCTAGTTATGTTCACAAGTCATAAAATCTCCTCAAAAATGTTTTTGGGGTTAATGATCTAATCCCTGTGTCTTGAGTACTACCGTGTCAAAAGTCAGGAAGGGATCTTTGAAAAGTTCCTCTACTGCCAGGTACAAATGTTTGACTGTCATCGCTCCCTCATTCTACTATAATTTATTTCTTTTTCTGAGATTGGGGAAGAAAAGCAACAAGGGAGTCTTTTCACTACTGGTTCCAATAATTGCTATATAGGATTCACCTCATGTTTTTCAAGTGGTTTTGCCTTATTTATACGACCTTCTGAAAAGGTCACACTGTGTCAGATATATTTAATACATCTAGGATGTCTGTGCCATTCTTCAAGGTGTGCCGATGGACAGCTGTGAACCTACTGGGAGGACAAATGAAGTTGTAGGCATCCCATTAGTGCCACTAGTTATGGTACTTATGCTTCCAGTTGCATGATGCTTTCTACCATTCAAATTGGGGTTGTCTTTCCTCCTGAAAGTGTGTTTTCTCCACCACTTACAATTGCAGAAATTCAACGTGGAATACATTTCATGTATGGTATCAGCTAGGAATTTTTTTTTTCTTATCCACAGACCTACAAAACTCATGTCTCCATATGTCTACTGAAAATTTCTCATGAAAAATATGTAAAAATAAAAATTGGTGGCTCTTCCTGCCAAATTGTGGCTCTGCAAGTTTCTTAGGTGTTTTGAATGATGGCTTGGCTGAGGGCAGGTGAAATTGATAAAAATGAAAGACAATTTAAAATGCGTAGTCAGCACATTGTAAGTGCTGCCATACCATACTTCCCTGAGGTTTTATTGCCATTTTCTTTATTTTGTTTCTCTTTGTTGTTTGTTCTGCTTGTTTGTTTCCCATTCTTTAGATTAGCACAATAGAGCACTTAGTGTGGTAGTACCCAAATAGAACTTCACATCCTCAAGTATAGTTAGGGATTTCTGTAGCAAGTGTCCTTTGAGGGGGCAGATGTCAAATTGCGCCACGCAAGGCACCTTGTTGCAAGTTGGATGTCTTCCAGAGACTCTTGTTGCAAGTCAGACTGTCTGCTACTGCTTTCCCCCACAAGTGGAGTTTCTTACAAATCATTGAAAATGTGGAGATCTCCCGAGCATCTAGTCTACCTGCAAGAGGGTTTCAGCACTGCGAAAGATCATAAATTTTTGTTTCAAGAAAGGAGCAGAACATGGTTATGAAGACATTCCCCGGTCATTACACTACATGCATCGAACAAATCCTGTAAGATTTGCCCCTGGCTGCACAGCAAATCTTTGTTTCGTCTGCTTCCTGAAGGGGATAATAACTGCAGGAGAAAAAAGAAATCCTTTCTGAAGAATGTCAGAAAATCTCTGGTTTGATATGACCCAGCTGGCTTCTTTCATCAACGATGTACATGCACTGGCCATGATATATTATTATAATGCCTCATGCTGATTTCTGTATGTGATGAATGAATATCTGTAAACAGTTAGTGAGAAACGTCTGAGTGTTGGCAGACCAGAAGAGGAAGTCACCTTTGCTTTTTGCAACATGCATAACCCATATATGTAATTATTTCTTGCATCGGTCTCTGGACAGCAATGAGGTATCATCTTGCCTAGCCAGCTAAGTGTAATGAGAGATGAAGAACATCACCCTGCACAAAGACCACAACTCCCCTGAAAGGGAGAGAAATAAATCTTTGTCTTCAGAAGATACGACTTGAAAGATTGGTAATCCTTGGTATAATTCAACAGTGCCTGCATATACCACAGGGGACAGAGTTTCTGCCTGAAAGCTCTTCACTAAGTCTGCAGGATGTGGGAAACCAATAATGTGGGTTTTTTTTTTGCCACAAACTGCAGCTGTAAAGAAACCTCTATTCTGTACTAGATATAAAGGTCCTTACCCCTAAGTGTATTTTCCATGAAATCATAGCCCAGTACTGGAAAAGGCCTAGCTGCTTTGGTTGAATGCCTTCAGACCATCTCTGCCATCTTCCCTATGCAACCTAGCCCTAGGTAAGGATGTTCTAAAAGCAGCCAGGTAGCTGAGGTCTGTAATCTTTGAAATTAGTCTTTCCTGGAAACACACTGTGACACCCAAAGTACTGTACCATAGTCTTTCTGAAATTATGGGCGTAAGTGGCATCTCAAATGCGTTATTGTCATTTGGAGAAGTAAGAGACTAGCAACCATTAATCAGCAATTTTCATTTGCTGTATTTCTTTTTGATGTGCCTGACTTCATTTTGAAGACAATCTATTTCCCAATGAGTAAAACTGTCTCATCTCTTCTGTGTTGACTTGTTGCATGATAAAGGATCTTGCATTTGTACAGGGCATCTGAAGCCTCTCTTCAAGAGAGTACAAAAGACAGTGAGCTTAGTTGCTTCTATCGGTCACTTCGGAAGTTCATCAGAAATGAACCAGGGCTTAAATTGCTTCCCTGTATACGAAAGAAAATATTGGTAAAGCAGAGACCTGAAAGTCCAGGTGTTGTCTTACTAAACATCATAGTATGCATGTTCGTTATTAATTTTATACAGCTTTTGACCAATATATTCTAGTGATTTTTGAATGTAAAAATTTTAGTAGCTGTTATTTTTGAAGAATTAGAATGCATCTTTTGCTCTTTGCACTGTATCCATATTGCTGCTAAACCACAATTAATGGAGGTTATAGGCAGCCCATAAAACCGTTTATTGGTTTGCACTACCACAAATCAGTATAGTTTTGCAAGTGTGTAGATGTCACACTGTTGGCTCCATATGTATTGAAAACTGCATTTTCTTGATTGATTTCATTGCCTTTCCATCACCTGTTAAGAGAAGACAACCCAGTACTATAGAGTGGATGTTTTGCATGCCACGAGAAACACTTGCAGTGGGTAAGAAACCTTCTCTGCGCAATGGAGCTGGCCCTAGAGCTGCGTCCTGCTCACCCTGTGATACTGAACCTGCTCTGCATTGGACCCCGGACCATACTGAAGATGCCTGCCTCATAAGGCACTGCAATGGATCCTCTTCTGGCATGGGATGGCTGACTACTTTACAAAGTAGTCTGAGCCTGGAGACCCCCTGTATTTCTGCTCTGATGAGGACACTAGTCATAGGTAAGGAAAGCTTCAGAGCAGCGTAGAAATGTAAGAAAAGGATCTGTGAACTGAGAATGGAAATTTGGTAGCTACAACAGAGACATGAGACATCACAGGATAGAGCAGAACAGAGCTATGATGTTGTCAGAGGAGCAGACAGGTATGTTTGTCTTTTGTATCTTTTATTACTTTTGGACATTGTTCATCTTGTTTACTGTGTATATTGATATCTATTGTTATGGAAAGATGAAACAGAATGCAGCATATCCCAGTTCACACAGTAGTAACAGGGATGTACTACTGCTTTTTATAAGTGCAGTGAGACGGCTAGAGACTGTCCAACCCAAAGACTGGGGAACAAAGACTCATTTAGTCTGCAAAGACTATTCTTTGCTGAAATGCCAGTAGCAGTGTTCCTTGCAGAGCTCTATAATGCACTACAGCCTGAAAAACAAGGTGTTCAAGTTCAGGTCTAGGCCTCTTGCATGTTGTAATAGAGTATGCCACAGAGAAGCAGGGACTGCACAGATGGTCGTTCGATCATCTGTGTAGGGATCTGCCTTATGGCAGTGCAGAATAGGGTTTTTTTTCACTCTTTCTAACCATTGATCTTTGTTAGAGAGACAGAAAGTGTGCTGGGATTGTTTTCATCAGCTTTTGCTTGTTCCTTCGAACAACAAAAGGGAACTGTTGGGAGCTGTATTCAGTGTTGGCAGTGAAGATCACACTTTTTCTTTCTCATTGTTTTCCTCAATTTGCCAGCTGGTAACAGAGCATATAGAGAGCTGCCCTCTGCCTTCTCTCACAAGTGTCCTGAAACGTTTTGGTAAACCTGCACCCAGGAGTGTATTCAATCTGTTATTAACCCCATGTAGATAGTTTAGTTTGTTGCTGAATTATAGCTAAAACACTCTCTAGAAAAGCTATTTTAACTGTAAGAAAATGGATTCAGATCCTGTCTCACAAATCTAATTCTCAAATGTTGCTAGGGAAACAGAAGGCTGGACAGAGAAGCAGTAACTGAAATGCATCTGTTTGACTGCAAGGATACCCCTGAGATTACCTGTGTCCCTACTGGCTGGATGCCCCAAGACTTTTGTCCCCTGATTGCCATTTTGCCTCCTTTCCAGGGAGATAAACAGCTTGGTCCTTCTGCCACCCCTCCCTGCCACTGAGGAGCAGCAGTGAACAAGTGAACTAGTAAGACAGACCCACCTCAAGGGGCTTGCCAGGGTTAATCTGTGGGTGGTTCTGATGTGCTCCAAGTGCCACGTAGGACTGTGAGCTGTGCAAGTGTTCTAGCTCAGCTCTTTGCAGCTCCCCCTCCTTGGTTTTTTTTGGGTTTTTTTTTTTTTGTTTTTTTTTTTTTCCCCCTTTACTAGCGAGGAAGCCCTTCAATTGGATGGGCAGCAGAGCCAGCCCAGGGCTCAGGAGGAACAATGACCAAAGAACAGACTGCAGCGTGTAAACCAAACCCTCCCCAGGGACTGCTGCTAAAAGAAGATTAGAGAGAATTCCTACGCCAATTGGCATCTGGATCTCCCCCCCAACCCCCATTACAGGCACTAAATTTCTGGCCTGTCAGCATGGTAGTGTAGTCATAATGTATTTATTTGCTCCCTCCTTGGGGAGGCGAGGGGGAAGCATGGGCATGGAGAGCTGTACAGGGCACAGTAATACAGTAGTGTTGCAGGACTGGTCAGAGCTGCACCTTTCATCATCACACCCATGACAGGTCAAGGAGCCCCAGAGAGATGAAAGGGATAGAGCTAAGCACTGGGGAGTACCCCTGTCACAGCATGCGTGTGCCAGCCAAAATGTCACACAGGTTGGCAGGCTCCCTCCGCTGACCCACCCTTGCTAACCTCTAGCATGCTGGTGATGGTGCAGGAAGGGTTGTTTATAGTTTATTAAGATGTTTGAGATTACACGTTACGGCAGCCTCACGTGAGCTATATGGATGCAGCCATTATTGTGAAGGGCTTGATGGAAGAGGTGAATTCTGAGCTGCCCATGGCCAGCCCTGGCCATGAGCGATTAACCAGCTAGGTGTCATTTTACATTCAGTTGCTGGGGACCAGGGGACAGGGAGGAACCTCTGTGGTCCCTACAACATGACTTTAAGTAGTTGTGGTTTGGAGTCAGAGAGGCAGCCTCTGAGTCTCGTGTGGCATGCAAGCACCGGAGTTTTTTACCCTTGGGAGTATCTATGGCTGAAAAAGCCCATACTTTTAAAAAAGTATTCTTGCCTGGGCAACATCTGTGAGCTTTTTATGAGCATCTACAATGTTCACTGTGAATCGGGAGGATGGGTGTGTTGTTTACCTGCGTGTACAAGTCTGCGTTGGCAGACCATATATATTCAAATGGACATAGGACATTTGTCATCTGTGGCAACTGTACTGCCCTGGTTATTTAAACAGTATTGTTGAAAGTGTTTTACATTTGAGGGGAGCTTTATATGAATCTATCAAAAGCGGATGCCAGAGGTGATGTACATGTCTGAAGGATGAGGGCGGGACAGGGCACATACACACCACGCACGGTTTGAGTGTACCAAGGAATTTCCATTCTGGGGCTCTCGGGCTGACCTAAATTCTGTCTGTTCCTTTGAAGAGACATTTTGGAAAGGGGAAGGATTTTCGACTGACTGAGTATGCCACAGCAGTAGCAGTTTAAAAACAGCAGACCATCTAACCCTCCAACAAACAACTTGCTTGTGGAAAAAAAGAGCATCTCCCCCCCCCAATATTTATTTTTTACAATGTTTTTGAGATTACTATTTTTTAAGTCTTGGCAGGTGAGGCCTGGGCCACGTTCAGGTCATCATGCAGAACACCCCAAAGCACCTCACAAACCACAACAGACAGGAGGTCCTCAGGGTGTAACAGCTCACAAATGAATGGGCCCAATATTCAGGTACCCACAGATACTGCTCTTGCCCCAACCCGGAAACGATCTCTCAGAAACTCCAGGAAGGGAAAAGAGCTGAATGGAGACATCAGTCCCTCTGAAAATGGACTCGGCACCCACTTTCCTTGTATTTGCCCACCCTCAGCAGGCTGGCTGGGAGCCCTGCAGTTTGCATTTAGAAATGAATAGCCAGGATCTGCCAACTGAACTTACAGGTTTGGCAGACACAGAGTTTCAGTTGCAGGACTCCTGGATCACACCTCTGAGGAACAAAAGTCTAAGTGTATCTCTGAGCATTTCTTCTCTCAGCAGCTTCCCTTCTTGGTGCATTTTCTTTCTCTAAAGAAACTTTCAGGGTTTCCTCCTACAGGGGAAACCTTTAATTCTTCAGGCCAGTGGGGAGGGCTGTGGTCCTAAGGTAGCTAAAGCTAGAATAGAAAACATCTCCCCATTTCCATTCCCCCTGCTCTTTCTCATTCCCTTGCTTTCCCAGCTCAACCACCCAGCGTTCAAACAGAGCAGTTCCTCCACCCTATCCTTCTCTTCCGCACCAACTGTCCAGCCGTTTTGAAGAGTGTGGCCTTCGTGTCACCAAAGTAACTCCCAAAAGGAACATGACACTGCCAACAAGACCAAGAAATGTTCCAAAAGAGATCCCCAAGGGCTGCCAGACCGTAAGCCACAGGGTTTGGCACTTGGCCCTCAGCATGCGTAGTCTCTGACCCCCAGTTCCTTTTGTGTTGGCCTGGGAGCAGGAGAGTGGATGCTGACAGTTTCTCTCTTGGCTTTGGGCGGGCCAGGGTGCCTTTCAGCTGCACTTGCAGGATTTCACCACCATGTTGGAGAGCTGCTCCACTTTGGGGGTCCTCCCGACATAGTACAAGATAGTGAGCGGCTCCAGGTCCTGGGGTACACAGCAGGGCGAAGCAGATGCCTCAGGGTTCAGCGTGTTGTACAAACCCAGCACCTGCAGAAACAAAGTAAATGGGGTGACAAAGTCAGGAATGTGTTTCAGTTGGTTGAGGACAGGAAGGGACTGCAAAGCCAAGAGGTCTCTAGGTGTTTAGACTATGCTTACCAGAGGGTATTTCCTTGAGGCAAGTAATACCCCCCTGTCACTTCCCGATCACGGCTTGCTTCTAAAGGGTCTCACCTGCCCTGGCCAGACTCTTAAGACTTTTTTTTTCTTTTTTAAAATTGTAGTAGCTTTGCTCTGTGGGTGATGCCTAAGAGTTGAAGGAGTTCAGGTAGTTGTCTCCTTTCATCTCTGATTTGATATGGTGGATAGAGTCACAATTTTTGCTTTTAACAAGGCTGGGTGTAACTAGCCTGGCGCCACGTTGTCTTGGGTTCCATTAAAGAAACCAGAAGAAAGAAGCGCTGCTTATTTCAACCAGCATCTCTAGACAGCACTGGATGGATGCCAGTCCTCTTGAGTATCCGCAATTCCCTCCTAGCTTTGAACTGTCTGCTGCTTTCTCCCTCCACTCCATCCTCCAAGTCATTACGCTATAGTGCTGGAGCCAGGAGAGTGTCCTGCGGGACCCCACTGGATTCCTCCTCCCAGCTGGCCCCAGCCCACAGATGACTGTACACTTCAGCCATGTAACCGCTCTGAACAGTTGCCACGTTTCTTGCCAGAGGTGGCCACTTCTCAGCAGTAAGCAGCTTCTTGAGTTGTGGGGCCAAAACATGATCTCACCTGTACTACTGTGGTCTCGTTAGTCCTTATCTGGTATAAATGACAGGGTTTGGCACGTTGTGTTTTAACTACTTTACAGTCTTTAGGGATGAGAGGTGCTAAGGAAACATCCTGTTCTATCATCCAGATCCATGTAATTGCAGTCATTCCAGTAGAAACTCTCTGGGATACTCAGCAAAGTCCCCCTGGCTGTACCACAGGGGTACCACGTGCTCCGGGGCTGCTCTGCTCAACAGAGACCGTAGGTTAAACAGACTGGTCAGAAATCTTCTTTTCACCATGTTTTTTCCTAGGTGGTGCTGGCAAGCTGTCAGCAGCTATATTGTTCTGAAGGTTTCTTGGATTGCTCAGCTGACCTTAACACTTGATGGTTTCCTTTCTTGCTCAAGAAAAGAACATTAGGAACCGTTCTAAATTCTTTCTCTCGCACTGATTCAGTCCAGTTATCTACTAGAGAGCTTCTCAGGACAACCAGGTGGTAAAGCTACATGCCCATTACCCTTTCAAAACAATTCATTCCCTTGCTTTGTCTCGTGCTTAATGCCCAGCAGCTGTTCACTCCTTCATTCCCACAGATTGACTGTTCCCACTGATATTAGTCCTTGAGCTTCAGCAAGCCTTGCTGCTGTGCAGACTCTCAAGCTGTCAAGAAGCTTAGCATCTTTTCTGCAATATCATCTTTACCTAGTTTACCTAGCAGATTCTTCAGCCGAACCTGCTTTTTCCTGTAACTTTTTTTAGTGAAACGTGAAGCTAAGCTGCTAGTGAGCTGTTGCATTGTCTGGATTGCCACCTTTTCTGTGGACAGAAGCACATGATTTTACTCCGGCTTTTCTTGCTTCAGCGATGGCCTGCCTGCTCCTTAGTCTGCCGTCTTCCCTTGGTACTTCTCCCTTGCCTGTGCTTTTCTATTGCTTTTGTTTTCTTCCACTGTAGACAGTGGAAGAAAACACCAGCCTCAGGTGGTATTCTTCCTAAAGACTGCCTAGTGTATTCATGTTAAACAGAGGCTATGCATAAGTTACCTAAAGACATTTGCTTTGCGCCAGTTTTTACTCATGAACCTCACTGCCTAGTACGTTCCTCCCTGCCATAGGTCAGGTGGGATTTATACAGCTGGAAAAAAAAGATGCCTGTGCAGAAAGGAGAGCTTACTGCATGGCTGTGTTCACTTCTGGACACGGATGTCCCTTCATTTTCAGGCTATAGCTGCCTGAGGTAGCAGATGGCAGCTGCGTGCCATGACACAACAGTTTTGCATGACAACCTGGCACAGAGCGTAGAAAAATCCTCTATCCAGTGCAAACTGCAGGAGACATTTAGGCAGAAGATTATTACCAGAGCTGACGTTGGATGTGAACAATTCAGTTAATACTCTGGCCATTACCAAGTAAGTACCCTAAAACCATCAGTCCTACTGTTTCACATCTTATCCAGGAGACAGCAGCATCCTACTCCTCAACATTTGGCTGGAAGCATGGACTCAGTATTGACTCCAAAGGAAGCACCTTTTCCCTGCTGAACCACCTAGACTCTTTTCTGCAGTTTCCTTGGACAGTTTTTTTGCAAGTATTGATCTGAACGGCTTTTGCTGCTTTGAAGAGACTGGATATGATCAGACTTAAGGAGGAAGGGGGAGTCACAGCCACAAGCCCTGACAGGATAATATACTGTATGTACCGTGCTGTGAGTGGTGTCTGCGCTGCGGAGGTATGGACAAGGGCCCGAACAAAAGTTAGCGAAGTAGCCTTTAGGCTCGTGGACCCATTTCCAGCCAAGGTCCTGTCGGAAGTCGATGTAGAGAGGACGCACGCAGCAGTTCTCCTCCAGGTTCCTGAAACACAGTATAGAAACACAGTGAATCTAAAGAGGGGGACCTTATATGCGACTGTGTGATGCAGCTTCCTGAGCAGGACTGCTGCAGGATGCAGCAGTGCCCAGTGGGACATGGTGTTTGCCTGCACCAAGTGCAGAGGAGCAGCACAGGCGAGCAGTGGTGGGCAGCTCAGCAGCCGGGCACTGCTTGTGCCTGCTGGCAGGCGGCTTCACCACTGGCACAGGGAGGCAGCACCTCGCTCGTCCACAGCAGCACCCAGCTGCTCTCTGGCACCTAGAACTAGCAGGGGACCACCGCCGGTCCCTACCCAGGCTGTGCTCCAAGAAGCCACTTGCAAATCTCCCTCTAGCCAATGGCACAGCCAGAAACACACAATGACTCTGCTGAGCTGGCCAGTGTCCCCTTCTTGGACACCACAAGGAGCATCTGGCTGAGCTGTGCTCCTCATGTGGCCCCTGTGGCACCATGGTGACCCACAACCCCCCTGGAGGGCTCTGCTTTTCCCAGTGGCATGGAGTCTTGCCAGGCTTGCCTACCTCAGGCACGGGACCTGGTCACTCCAGGCAGGATTCTCACTTACCGGAAACAGTAGTTGGTATCCAGGGCCCGTTTCTTTCTCTGGCCTCCCAGCGCTGGGCTCTCCAGCCGATGTGGGGGTAACATCATCAAGATGAGGTGGGGATTATGCAAGTCCTTCTGCTTTTTCAGGCGCCCCAAGTCCCCACGGCCATAGTCATCCTCACTGTCAATGCCTTCACAGAAAAACAGGACCCACAAAGAAGAAATCAGTGTGGAAGTGGAGGATGCAAAAAGACTTTTCAGTGCATTTAACACTCTCATGCCTGCCCTTGAACCAGGGTGAAAGGTTTTCAGGCACCACGTCCCCTTTGGGACTTCTTCCCTCACAGGGACCCCTTTACTGCTGGTGAACCTGACTGCTGCAGGCCTGAAATAGAGGCTTATGGGCCACCTGTTTTACCATTTGCAAACTGATGGTGGGGCCATTAATCCATCCCACTCACTCCTGGCTTCCGTCCCAGGACAGGCAGGAAGATGAATGGTTTAAAGAAGATGTCAGATCATTGGCACTCCGCAGAACAGCCTCAGAAATGGAGCCTGTAGGGGCCAGTGGCTGCAGCCCAGGGCTGCAAGCCAGGAGGTTCCTAGTTCTTAGGCCAGCCAAGCCACTGACTCTCTGGGCCACCTCACACAGGATGCCTGACTTCCTTGTGTTTCAGTCACCCTAACTGGAAAGCAGAGCCTCCGTGGAAATCTGAGAAGGCACCAAGCTGAACTTCCCAGAGAGACATTGAAATACAACATTATTCCTTTCTACAGACAATCGTGCAAACCCACCCAGCCTGCACTTACCTTCTACCATTTCTGATCTACGTACAAAGTGGATATACCCATATAATCAACATGCAAACTCAGATGTGTATGGTTTAAGACAAATGTTATGCAACATAAAATGCTCAAATATGCAAAGCAAGACCTTGTTTTTTTTCTTTAGATACTCCAGGCTTTCCCTTCCCCAACAGCCTCCCATAACCCAGCTCTTTATCACCTTTGAACTTGATCTCCAAGACCTCATGCAAATTCTCCAAGATGTCCCCGTTGGGCTGAAAAGTGTGGCAAGGACAGTGTATGCTAATTTCCAGGCCAAGGTTGGACTCTGCAAAGAAGATGACTCTGTGAGAAACAGTCTTCCTCACCTGGAACGGCTCCTGGCACAGGGAAGTTTCAGTGAGGACATGTACCGTGGTAGCTCCTAGACTGTGGGTCAGTCTCAAAGTCACAGATGCTATCAGTTGGGGAACAGAAGCTGCCTCGGAAAGGAGAACGGTAAGCAGAATCTTGCATCTTCACTTGTGCCAAACGCCTTGCTCTTGCTAAAGGTAACTTCCTGGACAGGTGAGAGGGGCGTTCCTCGCTACATTTCTTAGGCTATTCAGCATCCAAAAGCATTTGTGAGCTTCAAGGAGCTCCACTGGAAAACAAGTATTTTGAGGAGCTGCCTTGCGGTGTCTGTGTTAAATCAGTTTTGCCATCCTCAGTACCTGTCTACTATCTGGTTTCTGGTTAGTGTCTGAAGGAGAGATCTGAAAACAAGCGAGTTGGATATGGACAAGTAATTTCACTGGAAGCATTTTTCTCAGCAGCTGCAACCTCCTGTTTTGTTGAACTGCTAGCGGTCTAAGTCACACAGACTTTCCAGAGGCAAGTCTATTTTCATAATAACTTCCTGGACCAGTCATGCTGTGTGGGCCTGACTAAGGGAACGTAAGACTCTTATGAAAGCTCCTTTTTTATGTTGTGTCATGAATTAAAACATCTGGCTCCCTGGGGCATTGACAAGGTGCCTAGCACCTTTTTTCCTAAGCTCTGTATACTCTGTGATGTCTTGTCAGCTAGACTGCCTGCCCAGAGCTCACTGCAGTTCCAGCCCTGAACTCCAGCCATCAGGACATGACTTAAAATGCTTGAAAAAGGAGGAGCCTACAAGCTCACAGCTTACCCTTCCAGGGAGCGGCTGCTTGCCAGTACCTGCATTCCGGTTTTCAGTGGCACCTAGCTTCTATCTGTGAGGCCAACCCAGCTGTGAGTCACGGTGCCTATGCTCCAGCTGTGAATGGAGTCAGTGTTCTTGCTGGGAACTGCCCCATAACTATCTGTTGGGCTGCCCAGTGGTGGCAGAGGTATGTTCTCTGCAGTGCTAAAGCCTCCATCTGTCTAGGTGTGTCAGCCTCTGGTATTTCCTCACCTTTATACCTGCCAAGCTGTAAACAGCTAAAGAAACCAGGATTCTTGCTGGTTTTTTTCCCCTACTAGATTTGCTGTAGTCCCCGTGAAAATTAATCCAGAGCAATCCTCATTTTCTATGTATTACAGATTATAGTTTAGACAAGCAGAGGGGTCCCCTCTAGGCTTAGAATCAAAGAACCAGAAGAAGTCCCAGCATCTCTCAGTGAAAAAAATTTCCTCCTCCAGAGGATGAATCCTTATTCTGACTCAGCCCACAGAGCTACACACTGGAGACTCCAGGATGGAGCATCTAGCAAACGTCACGCACTGAGGTAGCTCTCTGGGGGAAGGCTTGTTCTCAGACTGAAAGAAGCTGTCCTCTATGTGAGCCAAGTTTGTGCAAAAAGGGGAGCAGAGGGATACTTGGGTCAACACTGATCCACATTTCTGTGGCTGCCTGGACGCCCAGCCCAGCTAAGATCCCTACCTCTGTGCAGAAGCCACTCACGCACAGTCTCGGTGACATCGAAGGATAGCCACTCAGGGGAGCCCCGTGTCTGCACATTCCTGCCACTGAGGTAGCGCTGCTTTGCTATGTGCTCATCCGGCCGAAGGATCTGCGTCAGAAGGAGTGGTAGAGAGAATCAGCTGGTGCTGTGCATAAGGAAGGGATAGCCTCGAGTCTTTCTTCTTCCACAGCTTGCTAAAAACTAATTCAGAAGGTTGGTCCTGGCAAGTGAGACACCAGGAATACCCTGGCACAGGTGAGGACATGTTTCACAACCAACCTGAACTCCAGAGATCTACACAGTGCTTATTTGTGTGTCCTAAGCAGCCTGCCTGTCTCAATTCATCCTTGTTTCGGAGCACATACCCAGAGGCAGAAGCACACAGCAATGGATCTAATGGGTGGTTTTGTTTCTGTATATACCTGCGGGATGTGGGTCTGGATTTCGGACTAGAACTGGCAGTGGGCATCTTGCCACAGGTCCCTTGCCCAGCAAGTCTATTGAGTCCTACGCTGTGGCGTTTTCATGTGTCCTGCACTCTTCAACTTATATCAAAACAGACCAGGGCTGATCAGGTTCGGAGACCTCTCCCCCTCCTCTGACATCTCTTCCCACTTCCAGACAAACAGCCACAGCCTGTGCAAGGTGTTCCTTCCTGCAGGACCCCAGCTTCACTCCACAGAGCACTGAACCTATGGAGAAGCTCTGGGATTGCCTTCTTGTCAGTTGTGTCATCTGGTGGAGAATTGCTCTGACCTTTAAAGCTGAATTCCAGGCAGTCCGCAAGAGCTACAAGCCACAGGGCAATTTTAGCTGCACTCTTACTGCAAAACGGACAGACACCAGCCTGTGGGAATGTGCTGCCTGGATGCTAAACTGTACAATTAGCCAGGTGGTCCAGCCCAGCCTAAGATCACTTCCAAACCTGAACCAGACCTTATTCTGCCAGGGGAGTACATGGGTTCAAACCAAACTCCAGAGAAGTACCTGAATTAATGGTGGCATGAATTGTGCCCCTGAGGAGCTGCTGCTGAAGGGAACATTGAAAGCAAGCATTACTTTTCCAGTAAATCACTGATGACACAGAGAGCTCCACCCATTGGATTAGCACCAACTGTATTGCGACAGTCAAAGTCAAAACTGCCAAGGGACCTAGGCATGCAGATGTGACAGAAGGGTCAGGGCTGCTCCCCTAGTGAGGGGCAACTCCCTTCTCAGTGCAGCAAAAAGCTGCAGGGGGCACCGTGCCAGGGTGCTCAGAGCAGCCAGCCAACGTGAGTAGGGAAAGGACAGCAGCACACTGTAAAAGGAAAGAAAGGTGACTGTATCACTGCATATGCTGTAAGAAACCTGGGGTACAGCACAGGATTTCTTCTCTCTCTTTTCTGTGGCCCTGCACGTATCAATTGAGGCATAATTAAGGAGCCACGCTATTCTGGGCTCAGGCACAGGGGAAGGCGAGAAGAATACTCACCTGGAAGAGCTCAATGCGCTGCTCGCTGCGTTTGGAACTCGGGTTGGGGACACGCAGCACTCGAAACTCAGCCCGGAACAAGTTGGTGCTGTTCTTCTCTGCCGAGGACACATTAAAACGGAACACATTGGAGGTGACACCTTTTGGACAAATGCCCAACTCATCTAGGAGAAAGAAAGATGGAAAGACTGAGAACCACAAGTCAGAGGGGTGGGATCTCAAATAAATATTGTTTGAGAAAGAGCTTTCCAGCAGAGGCTTGTCATTCAAACATCTTACCGCTGTGAAGCATGGCTATCTAGCTAAAGATATTACAGGATGAATTCACTCAAATTTCATCTACACTGCAACATTTTGCAAAACCTTCCCACTACTGCCACCATTACTTCAATGCTACAGGACAGAGAATCAGAAGAGATCAACCACAGTATTTTTAATATTATCTCTTCTAACTCTGTTCATCAAATGTTGCTACTGCTCCTGAGTCTGCTGCATCCAAAATCACAACCCCAGCCACAGCGATGGGGCAACCTCATTTGCAGCTAGTGGGGGCCATTCCCAGTAGCTATGATGGTGTGACTCTGCTCATGCTGGAGACATGAAGCCACACAGGAGGTGATCCCATTGCCATTGAATCTTAGTTTTATAAACCTTTGCATTGTCTCCTAAAATGAAAGGCAGCCAAGCGTCCACAAAGCATGAGGTGTGGAGGACTTTGGGGGGCAATAACTATCCAGCGTGTACTGAAAGAACTGGGTTTTAAGATCGGTTCTCACACATGACCTGGAGAAGGAATTAATGAATAGTACTAGACAGAGAGTTCTTCAGGAACAGAGTATTAGTCCTGAGAGGCCTGTAGAGATCAGACGCATGGGCAGGGAATAACACAGCAATTCTCTGCCTTGTTGTGTGCTGTCTGAACGGATTTCACAGGTGCCCCAGAAGAGAGTAGGTAAAAGCTATGACGTCCAAAACAGAGTCCTCAAGAGAAAACAAGCCTCTTCATTGGGACCATTTTAGTCCCATCGAAAAGTCTTAGTTGTCGCTGTTGTTCCTCTCCTATTGGCCCCTATTAGCCCTCAAGGCTCTAGCATCATTAAGGCTTCCTGCAGACGAGACACAGCAGCTCCTGCTCTACACCCACATGCAGGTTTGTTTGCAGGCCTACAGAGCCTCTCAAACGACCGCTGAGTGTTGTCCAATGCAACACGGGGGCTGTCATGTCAGCTGGTATTTAAATTGTTTTTAAACAAAAAAAGAAACAGAAACAAAAACTATCACCTGTTCTCAGCCAGGGCTCCAGCCTGCGACAAATAGGCTGGAAGCCCTAGTTGAAGCAACCTTCACGTTAGATTCCTGGAATCATCTCCTCTCTGCTCAACACCACCACTGTTTCCCCAGGGAAACAGCTTCTGAAGATGGGATAGCGTGAAACAGTGTCTGAGTGCAGAGGTTCACCTCCCATGCCAAATTCTGGTTTGAGCAACACTGGTGCGCTTCCAGAGTCATCTCCACGAAGATGAAGATCTTCCTCTCGTGCTACGCTCAGATTCAGCAAGCAGGAGCCTGACAGTTTACAAGGATGTGTTCTTAGGGTGATCAAGTTTTACTCAAGAAGCTAATGACCAGATGCTCACATTGGGCTTTGATTTGAGGGGGTTTTGTCATTTGTACTAATGACTGGAACAGCTTTCCTGTACAGGAAAGGCTCTGGCTGCTATTGAAGAGATGGATGTTTGGTAATCCCTGGAGACCAGAGCCCTTTGCAGCCATGAGCTGGTATGCTCAGCCCAACGACCCTGCAATGCAAAGAGTACACCAGGCCACAGGAGGACACCCCCTGTGGGGACTCCACTACTGTGACCAGTTCTAGGCTTTATGCCACAGAAAAGCACAGCAGAAAACCCAAGCTCTGATCTCATTAAATGCCCAAAGGCACCTTCCTGGCTGAAGTCTAACACTGGTAACTGTTCTGTGTCCTCGATCTGGGCAGATACTGTGTTTTAATACCCCTTTAAGCTGTTTTGCACTCCTAGCCCTATTAATAGTGCTGTTAACACCTGCCCTTCCATTTCAGACCTGACTGCCTGTCCACGAGGGGTGTCCCAGTAATCATCAGACATGCCTTTCTAGATCAGACCAGTGGTCAGTCTAGCCCAGTATCTGTTTCCAACAGTAGTGTTTTATCTGCCAGTCTATTTAGAGACTGCAGATCTGGTCCTACAGCACAGTGCAGATTAGAGGTAAAATAATTCATTATCATCTCCATAAGATTTTTTGGCTGTTAGGCAGCCATGGTGGTAAGACATTACTGTATTTTTCTTGGTGTCCCCACCTTGCCTTCTGCCTACTTACTTCACCAGCAAGGTGCTGGTGTCTTGGGAGACCTTCCTAGTGGAAATAGTAGTAGCTACCATCCCTTCCCTGAGAAGAAGTTTCATGTTCCCTTCATACCCTGGGAACAAGCCCTCTGATGGGGAGATGGAGCTGTGTTCTGTGTTTCACTCTGAACACTGTGAGGTTGGAGCCTGCTTCTCATAGTAGGGTGTCCAGGATACAGGACTCACTCCCAGGAAGCTGGCCGCTTTCGGGCAAAGTACTTTTTGCAAGAGGTCACAGGCAAAGGAGGCGAGGTAGTTTTTCAGGGAACTTGGTCCAGTCCCAGCTTAGGGGTGTTAATCACACTGGAATCCAGATGTGTCCACCTACCAGCACAGAACAAAGACTGAAGACAATATCCCTGCAAGGTCTTCCAGTCCACAACACTCAGTGGCTGTTGCCAAGCCTGGAGACAGGGAATCTGTGACACCCGGTGCACCCATGCCAGGCTATGTCTGACACGACAGGATGTATCCTCACGATTGGACCCTGCTATTACTGTGGAGCCCAGACAGCCCAGAGCTGTTGACTGCAAAAACGATAAGACTAGTAGCCTCTTAGTGTGGACAATGTAATACAGGGAGCAGGTTCTTTTGGGAGCTTCCCTCCTCCCACCACTGCTCTCAGCAAGGTGCAGGTTCTCCACACGCTGCTGATCCTACACAGCTGCTGTGTCTGACAAGCCCCACGAAGGCTGACGGCTGTGCAGTTAGAGTTTGATGTCAAGGAAGAGCAGGCTGTCTGTGACAAGATACTGCCTCACGCCATGTTATACCATTGGTATGTCAAGGTGTTTCATGCCAAAGCTGCAAAACTTTGGAGAAAAAAAAAAAAAGATCCTTCTGGAACTCTGCAGGCGGCAGGTTTGGAGAGAAGAGATGCTTGGCCCCAGCGACCCATGGCTTTAATTGCCTTGTCTCTCAAGCTGGCTTGGAAAGGGTCATCTGTTTTTCCTCAGGAAGGTAAACAAAGCCATTGCAGGACTGTTGCAGATGCTCCCTGAGCTTGAATCTAACCGAGTCTGAACTCCCATGAGTTCTAGGAGATCCCTGAAGTGAATGGCTGGTCAAGAGCAAGTTATTCTCTGAAAGAAAGTCCCTTATAATTCAGCCTATGTGCCAGAGAAGCACAGCAGAAAGACCATTCGTGAGTCACTAAACAGCTCAGAGTAGGGATGGGGAACCTGGTCCTGAATATCCTCCCTTCCTAGAAGGATGGGGCTCTCCCCGCTGCTATTTTTGCTCCTCAGCTCTCCTCACTTTTGGGTCTTAAGTCTTTGAGAAGGACAAGTTCTCTGAGCCAACGAGCCACTTGACTAATAGTTTGGAGCTAGAACAGTTTGTGTGCACACACATTTCAGACTTGTCTGTATTGTCCTTGTGGTTCCCTCAATGGAGCAGTCCTCCCCTTCCCTCCCAGAGGAGACTGGCTTTGGCTCAGAGCATGCTCTGAGATCACCACCTGGCAGAGTGACAGAGCCATGGGAAAGTTGAACATCAGCCACTTCTGAATATACGGGGCCAAATTCAGCCATGGTGTAAGCGATGAAACTCCACAGGTTTCAAAAGAAGCGCGTCTCTTGACACCATGGCCTGTCTGGAGCTAGTCTCTCCCACTGTGACCCAATTCCAAAGTTCCCTCTTTCTCTGGGTGGTGGCATCTACAACTGCCCACTCCCAGGAATTCAATCTCAGCACTACTTGGTCTTTTGAACCCACTGCTCAGCACCTTGCCCCAATGTCCTATGAGGAGATGGGACAGGTTCATTCATTTCCATAGGAATTTTCCCCAATGCACAGTCCATCCTCACTGCTCCTTCTCGTGCACCACATGTCTTCATTCCTCTTTCCCCTCTACTTTATCCAAATCCACTCCTCTGACTTCATTTCCAGCTGCTGTGCTTTCCCAGTTTCCTTCCCCAAAACACATCGGTTCACAGTGTGTCTGTGCTATTTTGCACAGACACTTGGCTTCCCCGTGTATTTTTAGAATTTCACAAACGACACTTCAGTAGGTCAAGAATGCTGAAATACGGGTAAGCTGCTAATACCCTGTGCACTTTCTGTTCCTCGAGTCTTGGTGTCTCCCGAGCTAAGAGCTAATCATATAACCATATGGAGTGCAGTCTGCTAGAGATTAAGTGACATTTGTTGCGTTACGACATTGAAGCTCTTATTCCAGCTCATCTTATGTCAAGATTAACATAAACCTGGCAGAGTAACTGCATTCTGAGGCTGCCTGCACCAAGTCACAGCTCCTCCCCAGAACTGCTGGCATTCAAACTGTGTCCCCAGCACGGCACTACTTCACAGGAGGACACCCTGGATGGTGTTATGACTGCATGCCCACCAACATCTTCCAATCCTAAGGATTCCCAAGCACAGACCGAAAGGATTGCTTGTGCCTACATGTGCTCAGCATCTGCAATCTGCTTGGGGTTCGTGTCTGCTCAGTCTCTGTCTTTGCATCTGCATCTGCTCAGCTTCTGCACCTTGATCTGTTTAGTGTGTGCATCTGGGCCTGCTCATCATCTGCTCCGCACCTGCTCAACATCTGCCATGTCTCCTCAATGCATATGTTCCCCCGGGGGTGCCCTCTGCATCACTGTCTGCTTTGCACCTGCTCAGCATCCCTGTTATCTTCTGCTCGCTCTCCGAACCCTCAGGCTATCTGAGTAACACCCTCGACAGCGTCCTCCAGGCAGCAGTCTCTTCACCAAGCGCCTCTCCACCCTCTCCACAGCCGCTGCGGGTGCTGCACACACCGAACAGGTTGCCTGTATCGCTGCGGCAGCCGCTGTAGCTCCAGCGGGGAGGAGTCCGTCTACCTGCTCGTCACCCGGCCGCCAGACCTGCGCCTTCTCCTGGCCCAGTGCGCAGCACTCGCCCCCAGACCCAGCTGCCTCCTCTCCTGCTGACCCCCCCCCTCCCCTCTGCCCCTCTCTCCTCCCCTCCCCGCTTTCCCGCAGCCCCAGACAACGGGCTTGGCTCGCTGCTGCC
>VYZM01003948.1:130256-155068 GCA_013398915.1 Dromas ardeola
GGGGCCGGTCCCGGGGGCGGGGAGGGGGGCTCCGGGGTCTTCAAGCGCGGCCCGTTCGCACGGGGGCTGCGCTTGGGGCCGGCGGCTCCCACCGCACGGCGGCGGAGGCGGGGATGCGGTGGCGTCCGTCCCCCCTCCCCGGGAGGCCTGCCCGGGCTTGCCGCGGGTACGGCCGCGGGGTTCGGCTTCCGGAGGACGCCGCGCCGCGGGGAAGGGCCGAGCAGCCGGCGTGGGGGGGGGAGCGCGACCCGCCTACCGGCCGCGGGGTTAACAGCTGCGGCTGGTAACGCCTCAGCGTTACCGAGGGGCCATGTCCCTTTGCAGGGCATAAGGTGTAACCTCAGAGCTGCCGCTTGCGGCTTTGCCCCCTCCCTGAAGCAGCCGTTGTCAGTAACCGTGTGCCTTCTGCGCCTTCGCGTTTCCCCCTGTGCTGTACAGGTACTAAAGATGGGCCGCCGAGCCCGCCAGGACTTCTTTCCAGATGAAAATCTCAGCAGGAGGAATTCCCCGTCTGCTTCTCTCGGAGAGGTGGGTGTCCCGTTGGGAGAACCTGTCTGTAAGCCTGCTGGTGTGTCCCCAGTGGAGGATTCTTAGGTTCTTCTGAGATCCTGTGCTCTGTCCTTTGAAGTTTGTCCTTAGAGCTGGGACCCATGTGACTGCCCTGTCCCGTTCCTGGTGTTGCCCTCTGCGCAATGGGTACTTTTCACACAGGGTCATATCTGAGGCTACGGTTTCTCACATGTGACGTATGGAGAGTTGCATGAAACAGGACTTGGGGCCTCTCCCACCCGTACATGCATATCTTCCATGGGAATTAAAATATGAGCAGGCACATAATTTTGTGACGATTTTTGCCACCATCTGTGGTAGCAAGACAGAGTAAAGGTAAGCAGATGCCTTACTTTTGCACCTTTGCTTTTGCTAGAGCCAGAGCACAGTGTCTGGTCAGTATCGAGTTTGTATAGTGACACTTTTTCCTTTCCTCCGTGCACAGGCTACAGAGGTCATGCTAGGCGCCAGCTTTGCAGCATCTGAGACTTTGTCTTGTGGGTAATAACATGCAAACTCAGTTCCCACTTGGCTTTGGAGAAAAATTTTTGTTCAGAGTCTGTTCTGTCAGTACATCTTCAGAAAGTTGAAGGTGGTCTGGAGCCCCTGTTTCACAGGAGAGTGAGGCAGCATCCCACTAATACCCGCAAAGATGAGTTCTGAACCCTTTCAATTCACTTTCTTGCTTACCACTGCAGACTGCCCAAATTCTGCTTGGAGGTTTGCTCTCTGATGTTAGCATGGCTAACACACAGGGACCCATCAAGCAACGACATACAGATTTTGCTCCCTCACACCTTCAGAGGGACAAAGGGACAAAAGGGCACATCTTATTGACAGTGATATTTGTTTCAACAAGGTGATATTTAGCTTTTTGCAATGCCAGTAGTGGTCTCTGGCATACTGTATTCTTGGCTTTAAATTGCAAAACTACTTTGCCCTGCTGGCCACCCTGGCACCAGCTGTGCTTCAGGCTGCTGTGCTCAGAACCGTGGGACCTTCTGTCTTGGGAGTGGCTACTCCCTGATCCTCCGTGCCATGACGAAGCTCTCCTGTTACACCGGGTAGTTGTGTCCCAGCCATCTGTGCCAAAATGGTTTTGTGGGGGGATATTTCCTTGGAGTCCCTGCAATGCTGTTGAAAATACACTGTTATGGCTTAGTTTACAATAGCACCTCATAGGCTTTTTTTTTTTTTTCTGGAGAAAGTATGCTCTTGATAGGCATAACGGGGAATGATCTCAACTTATGCAGTCTCCCTTCCCCGGGTATGCTGTAGGAGTTTGGGGGGGATTCCGTGAAGGAGTTTGCAGAAGGCATAATTTAAGAAATCGAAATAACTGTGGGCCTCATAGGTAAAGAAAGTCTTAAAGAAACCAGCTGGTGGTTTAAGTGGGTGTAATCATTGGTTAGCCTCCAGATTAGGGTGGCTCACTGTCAGATTGTTCTCTTACTGGAACTGGCCGTCCTAGTTCATGGACTGATGCCCTGGTTAGGAAGAAACCCGGGCGGGATGTCGGGGTATGGCTGCCTGACTGCAACTTACTGCAGTTGTACGTGGTGTGTCTTGCACCATAGCGATTATAATAGCTGGGAAGAGATCGTGAAGGCTCCAGTTCTTGGGCATCCCTGGAGAGGACTGAGAAATAGTTACAATCTTCTGTTTGAAAGCAGTGAGCTTTTCAGCAGCAGAAGGGTGAGGCCTTCCACGCCTTACAAGATTCAAGTATGTTATTACTGGATCTTAACCACCAGGAAGAACCGTTTGTGTCAATAGTCTCCCTTCAGACAGTTCTTTGTTGCTAAATGTTGCTGTTAACTAAAAACCTTGGAGCTACTGGAGAAGAGGCAAAATCCATTATAAATAATCTTCAGCCTTTTCCTTTTGCTTCAGAATTGGAGGCTTCTCATACGCGATCATATTCGATACCAAAAGTGAGCATTTAATAGAACTAATATTGTTTTTCCCTTCACCCTAGATTGGCAATCACCTTTTACTTTTCTGGAAGCTTGGATTTGGTTTGCCTCCAAGTGGTGGGGTCAGCTGTTACAATGGATGTCTCATTCAGCCATCTGGTCATCTTGAAACCTTTTCAAGGAACTTCACCAAAAGAAACAATTTATTTGCAAAATAAAAAAAAACCCAAACCCCACAGTACTTCTTTCTGGAACTGGCAGTAGTGGAGGAGGCCCCATGTAATTAATGCAGGTTTTGTTCTTATTACTGATTTTGAAGATAAAGGGGTTTGTCTTAAACCTTTGCCATATTCACACCTTCATGTGCAGTTTCACATTCAGGGTGGTAATTCTGCTGTCAGTAGTTCGTCAGAGTTTTAAAACTGTTTTAAGATTCACTTTGACTTTTTTTTTTTTAATTCCATGTCAATCCACCCAGTTTCCACCCAGCTCAAATTTCTCATTTGAACATAACATTTGTGCTATTGTTCTGGTCTTTTCATGACATTAAGAACAATCCAGGAAGTGTTTTCCAGCCAGAGCAGCTTGCTTGAAGGAAGCAAAAAGTACCTGTCTGTCCATGTTTCGACATTTGGGCTTATTACAAGGAAATTCACTTCGAGAGGTGAACAACCCATTTAACATAATTAGAAAGATGCTTGTTTTGAAGTCAATAGGCAAATCATCTGACTTGGAGCGTAGATCTTATCAAATTACTGCTGATCTCTCCTTGACCTGGACTCTGTCTTCTGAAAGAGACTCCAAACAATGGTACATCTCCTCAACTGTGTCTTCTCTCACAAATGTGTCGTTAAAACCTCCTTTCCTAAGGCAAAACTACAATCTCTAGTGCCTTGTAGCCTAATGTTCTTGCCCAAGCTCTGTGTAAACAGTATGATATCTTAGTATCTTTTCAGTGCCTGTTGTATATATGCATCTCCCACAATAAGTTCTTTAACTACAGCACTGTATCTGTAATTCCTCTGCCCAAATCTTTATTTGATAATTCCCATTCCTGTGTGGAAGTATCTGCGTTACCTTCAAGTGTAGACCTCTGTCTCCTGAAGGGGCTCACTAAGGGTCACAAAACTCCCAGTCTGCCGTCTGACATGCAGAGAATTCCTGCCTTTTCAGAAGTGCAAGTACTAACAAACTACACTGCAGCTATGTATTATTTCATGAGGCAAGAAGGAACATGATTACTTGCTGTAATTGGTGCTGTCAGCACCCTCCTGCAGCAATGGCTGTGCGTGTTCCTGGCCTTTAGAGCTCCTTGGCAAATCGGCAGGCACTTGGGCACCCAGGGGAATATGCCGTAAATGGGAATTCCTAGAGATAAATCTGCTTACTGCATGCCAGAACTCCACATTTCAAACATTCATTTTCAGAGGGGTAATGTATCCATTTTTCCATTGGGAGGCCTTTCCCATCCCTTGGCTTGATGTGTTACTTTTTACTCATCTTGATGCTATCAAGTTTCTGACAAAATGAGACAAACTCAAGCCGGTCATGTTGTTTGTATAATGGGAGGGGCAGATCATACAATGAGATATGTTGAAGATCTTTGCTGTCCCATCCTACCAGGACTTCTGGACACTTTTATAGAATAAAAGTCAAACCTTTTCCCTGGCTCTAACATCACTGCATCCAGCAGCCTGACTGCTGGCTTGGTGACATCCTCCAGAAGAAGCTGTTTGGACAGGTTTGGAGCTCTTGAGGAGATCGATCTGGAAAGCTGAGTGGAAAAGCCTTTTTTTAAAATGTATCAGCAAATTTCTTCTTTTCCGTGTCTCCTCTCAGCAAGAGCGAAGTATTTGCTGTTCCATAAGACATCAGTATGCAAAAATATTGTAATTTTATCCTGCTTCCACAGTCTGTTTTCTCTTCATCCTACAGTGAGGGGATTCCCTTGGGACATTGTTCAAGACTTCCCTGGTTTCTGCCTCTTACAATCTCATTATGATGTTGTTGGTGTCTCTCTGGCAGCACTTTGTACATCCTTTAAGTGGAGACTGCTTTAGTAGGCCATATGTCAGCCTAAAGCGTGAGGGTTTTCCAGGCTATGTTGAGAATATCTCCACACAGGTAGGACAGGGTCACTTTCACTTTATATCAGGGTTTGCCCCAAAATCATCCAAGTTTCTTACTGGTTCTCTTCCCCACACTTCACCAAAGCCTGGGGAAAGACTGTGCTTCCGCTTCTGAAAATACGTTCTTCTCTTGTTGTCCTACCTGATATTTGTAAGCTTGCGTATGTAGTTGTGGTCCTTGGGTGATAGTTAAAAGTGAGCATTTCTGTGCTGTAAAAAATAACTTATTTGGAATAGATTCGTGTAGACAGACAAAAGCTTGGGCCACCTCCACTGCATATTGGAACAATGTTCCCACAGATGAATTTTGCAAAGCAGCTGTTTGGACTTCCACCACCCAGCTTACAAACACTCCTGGCAGTGATTCTTTAGGCTGACATCCAGGCATCATTTAAATAGGACTCGGTTATCTAAACCAAGTGAATAAACAACTGCAAATCAGTTGCTGAGGGTGAAATCCACGTGGAAGATTGCTCAAAGAAGTGGTTATTTAAATGCTTTTCCAACATGTGTTGTCCAGCTAGATTTCCTTCTGTGCTACTGCGAGTCCTGTACCACTCGGGCTTTGTACATCCAGAGAAGTTTAGATCATGTTGGGCCGCACAGAAGCCTTTCAGCTCTCTGGTGTTGGAACAAGTGGGTCTCTTCCAAAAGATTTTACCAGTTGGGTGAATCTGATTTTGGTTTTTCTGCTCATGGATATGGACATTTCTGTACCCCAGCTGCCCTCACCTGCATGTAGCTCCCTCTGCTTCTGTCATGGTAAGACTGTAAGACCAGATGACAGATGACTAAGAGGGCTCAGATAACAAATCACTTTAATCAGAGATATATGAAATTTATGAATCACATGGCTTCCCTCTTCTACAGGAGAGATGATACAGTCCAGAAGAAAAGTCAGGTGGATTAGTGTAATGGTTCCAGCCATCCAGTACTCCTGGTGCAGCGTCGTGGGGTACCCTACATTCTCTCTCTTAGTGATTCTGAACACTCTAATTTCTAGGGTTGGGTGGAGATTACCAGATTCTTAATTGCCTCCTCTTTGCATTTGGTACCTAACAACTGGTTGTCACCACTCCTGGTGCTGGCAGTCTGCTCATTAGAAAGGTTTTCAACCAGTTTGCAACTTTCACAGTGATTAACAGGTTGCTTTACTTGAGTTACTCATCTACCCCATAACTGAGCTGTTGCCTTATACCATAGGGTTAGCCAAAGTTCATCTACTAAAGCTAACACTGTTGTCAGCTAGGCCTATCTCATGCTAACTGCTACAGCTCCTGCTCCCAGCGGAGGATCTGAGCTTGGCTTGAGAGGGTTGAGAAACAATAGCTCCTGAAAAAAGGACTGCAGCCTGCTACGGTGTATAACCCCCAGTATGACCGGCCCAGTATCATTTCAGGTCTCTGACATGGTTGCAGAGCCTATCCATACAAATCTTTCTAGTATCCTACACACCCAAATAATTTGGATTTTCTCATGCTATAGAGAGAAGGAACTAAGTCTTCTCTCCTCTCGCTCTCATTTGTAGGTTTTTTCTTTAGTATGCCTTTCAAGGTTGTGATTGCTGGCAGACTCTCCTGCCATTGCAGTCAAACAGGTATGCTTTATAGCATTGCAGTTGGTATATGCATAAATGACTGGATATAAAATCTCATAGTGGTGGGATCAGCTTTGTAATTTTTTCAAGTGAATAAGGTTGGAAAGCATGCGCTGCGGGACAGCTGTTTGTATCGATCTTCAAGCTATTTTGTGCAGGCTTCCGTAGTTCTTCCTTTTAACTTCTTTCTCTCTTTTTCCCTCCTGATCCTTCTAGGATGAAGACCCTGAGGAAAAGGTTGACCATGTAAGACTAGAGGCTTTCTAGGTAGATGCTGGCTCCTCTGAAGGGGACTAGAAGGACTAACCTATTCATGTGTGTGGAGGCTACCTTAAGAGGGGATTTTATATTGGAGAGTAAGACAAAGTCTGCTTCAGATGCAGTGCCTTTCCTGCATCTTCTGTTCCTGTTGCTGACAGTTTTTTTTAAATTATCATTGTAACAGCTGCTCTTATCAGCTGCTGTGTCTTGTTCTGAGGTCACAGATGTATATGTGGCCATGGGAAAGATAGTCTATTTTCATTTAAAAGTCAGGCCAGCGATTAGCTAATAGAGTACAAAACCTTACTGAGCCTGGATTTGCTGTCCAGTACGGTTAGCTCGCTCCCATAAAATGAAAACTTGTCTTCAGGGATTATGAAGTCTTGCTGGTGTCCCAGAGGAGAAGGCCAGCCAGTAGCAACAAGGATGTGTGCCTTTGTATTTTCTATGAGTCTTTCCTTTTTATTGCACCAGCACTGTAATGCTAATATCTGTGGTAAATAGGATGGCATAGTGCTTCTTACCAGGCTCCTGTTATATACACCTATCCTTTCTCATCCTGCAGCAAAGCTAAAGTACATCTCAGCATTCACTTGGTGTTAGAAGCCAGGGTGGTGCTGTTCAGAGCAACCTGAGAACTAGTGCCTGTTTCTGTTAAAGTTTTTCGGCTAATTGTCTTGCACTCTTCCTAACCATGGAATTGGTGTTTCTCAATTTTTCCTGGCTTGAAGTGCTCTCTCTATGTTAGACATTTAAAGCATTCTCTCCCGTACTCTTAATTCCTTCTGCTGAAGCACCAGCCCAATACTGGTAACATAATAGATTCATTTGTGGAATTTAAAGCCCAGAAAAGAAACCCGTATCACCCATCTCATTAATTCTGGCCTCAGAAGGTTATACTCATCACAAGGAGTCAAGACTATTCAGATTAGTTCAGTTTTCTCTTGGTAGTGCTAGGGATGATATTGTAGGAAAGATCCACTGGGTTTATTCGTCAGTGATGGATGGTTCAGGACTATGCCCAGAGCACTTTTCCATTTATCAGGCAAAGAGACCTCTCACTGGTGGGTATAGTTTTGGGAACTGATTACCCAATAGAAATTTTTCCTGATAATTGATCTAAACTTCCCCTCCCCCCCACTGGAACTAGTCCTTACAGTCATTTCACTGGAACTAATTCCACCTCCGTACAGTGCCCCAAATCATTGATTCACAAGGTCTGCTGTACTGAGTGGTGGCTGGTCACATGCCACAGGCGCCTTCTTGCTCCTGGCTGCTAAATTTCATTAAAGTAGCTAAACTGATGTGACTCTTCCACATGAGCGGTTGTTGTTGCTTCAGGGATGTTATGCAATGGTGCCTGGCAAGGAGATTTTCCTTAGTATAAAGTGATCCCTGCTTTGAAATCCCTCTTGTTTGGATAATTCCTGCACCCTTTATTCAAGCTTGTGCTGTAAAGCATCACAGTCACACTTTATAGCATTTTTCCATTTGTAAATGCCTGTGAAGGGTAACAAAATGGTTAACCGAGTGTTGAGAAATCTAACTGATCAGTAAGCTGCTTGTAATTTATAATAATATATGCTTACAAACTTCTGTTAATTGTATCATAAGTCTCTTCCAAACCAATTATTACGGGAACTTTATATTATAAAGTGTGATCCAAAACTTGTTGCAGTATATCCCTCCCTTAGTCATTGCCTGGCCAAGCTGAAATTCTTGGCTTCTTGAATCATTTATCCGAAGTTGGCCCCTTTGTCCCCCTGATGGCTCATGTAACCCTTCTCTGAACTCCCTTTGGGCTGTGCTGAGTGTTACAATCTGAACTCTTCCTGGATTTGGTCCCTTTCCTCTTGCTGCGCTGAAGATACTTTGTGGCTGCCTGAATATTAGCAAACAGCCCCAATCGGGCTAGCAATGTGAATGTACCTGCCGAAGTCCTGCCCTCCAGCCATCTGCCTGCTCTGAGACTTGTTTTGCATCCCCTGGCAAACCACTCATCTTGAATCTGAATTTTTGCCAGTTGAATCACTCATTTGGCTTCACCTTCCAAGGCTGCCTGGGACATTTAGCCAAAGGCTGTAAGGCTGATCAATGGTATAATAAAGGGTGTATCCTAATATCTCAGTTAATTTGCCGAGGCAGAATAGGCAGGAGGAGTACGAACATGGCTGTAAGCCAAGATTTTGCTGGGTTCTCTTCCTGGCTTTGCCACAGATTTGCTTTCAGGCCTTGGAGAAGTCCCTCCACTAGTTTGCTTTAGTCCCTGTCTGAAAGGAGGGCTGGAGCTTTATGCAGAACTGTGGGGATTCCCTAAATGCAGGTTCACAGGGGGATTTAGATGCCTTATCCTCATAGCAAATTCCACAGCCTGTATTAGGTGCCTGTGTAGTGTGTAGGCAATCTCAGGACGGACCTGTGGATCTATTAAGGTGGTACAGAGTGTCTGGGGGCTGGAGTGTGGCTGAAATCTTGTCCTTATGTGGAGTTCTGGCCCCATTCTGAGAGCTCTGGAGGCACGTGTCCCTACACTGGCAGTGAGTGATCCTGATCCCCATCCTGTGTTTTGTGTCCTTCAGCAGTGGAGCTGGGCTTTTCCTTGCCTTCAGGGACCTCCAGGGATGCAGGTGTTAATTTTGATGTTAAAGCCACAGGCTTTATACATAAACTTAAAGATTAAACCCACCATCTCCTTTCCAAGCTGGAAGATACTGATTTTATTGTCCTCTTCCTCTTCCTGAAAGATGTATCAAGTAATGTTTCCCAGCTCCCTTGAGAATATTACCTATAATGACAAAGCTATGAGCTGTTTCTGGGTCTGAGAAGGCTCTCAGTCCTTTCTTCTGAAGCTGCTCTGCTTTGCAAATGGAACTGAAAGAATTTTTGTGCTGCAGGGAAGAACCTAGCTGAAGGCAAAAACATTTGAGCGGGAAGACATCTTTTCCAGTCCTAATGAGTCCAGCTGGGACCTTGTTCTCTAGTTTGCTTTGGTAGACATGCCATAGGTGGTCTCAAGGTCCTTTGTGGACTAAAGTGGGGACAGCACCTGATTTCTGACTCTTAGCTAGGTTGATGCTGACCTCTGTGGTACTATATCACTCAAGATTTGAGTGATGACTTGCTTTAAGGCAAAAACTGGAAAGAGGATTTGAGGATCTGACCTTTCCAGAGGAGGCAACCAAGTCCTCCTGTAGTTCTAGTTCCCAGTGCTTTTAAAACAAGTTGGGTGGAAAAATGGGCTGTTGCTTTTTAGGTTAAGACAAGATGTCAGGAACAATTGTTTTCAAAGAATGTTTGTTGGAAGAACAACTATCAAAAAAGTTCAAGTACCTGAAATGTGAAGCTAGTTGTGGACTTACATTGCTAGCTTGCCCAGTTCGGTGGGGTTGTTTGAGTAAGCGTATTTGCATCCTAAAATACAGTGCAGAATGATGCAGAGATCCCCTGGTGAGAAGCAACCTGCAACTCTACCTGGGGAGGTACCAGCTTGGTTACCAGAACTACCAAAAGCTAGGCCGTTTCCAGACTCGGGCTGACTCACATGGATCTTACTTGCAGGTGTGTCTGCACCTGTGGTGTAGACATGGCCTGGGGCTTGATATGATCAGGGCCTTTAATCAGAGCGGTATTTTCCTGACCCAGTTCTTACCCTTGCACAGTGGTTGGCACCCAGTTCCAAACTCTCATTCCATTTTCTAGTCTGGTCTGGATCTGCCTGGCAGCCACCCCCCAAGTGCTCCTCCCCACATCCGCTGAAACTTAGAAAAGTATGACTGAGGAGCCCAGCACTGGCTGCACTCAGCTGGGTGCTTACTGGGGACCTTATTTGTGTAAAAATAATCACAGTGGTTTAGGCACTGTCCAGCCACTCTAGTTCAGAGAGTTCATGACCTACGAAGTCATGTATAATTGTAATGCAGTCCCTTATAGCCCTTTTTGTATCTACAACTTGCGTTGCAGTAAGATCTAGAGAGTGTTGGTGTGTAGCTGGGACAAAAACTTCTTATTCCCAAAGACCTTGCAGTCAGACTGCGTTGTTTTTCTCTAGCATCTTCTTCTCCCCTGTGATCTTCAGCTTGTAGAAGAGCCCTCACCAGGGGTTAGCTGCATTTTGTATATGGCACATTGCCAGGGTTTTGCCTTCTTAGGCATGCAATCGGGAGCGGGGTGGACTGGCAGTAGATAGCTCTTGAAGCAACTGTCATCTCTGAGAACCTGGGAGGGTTCTCTGAGGCAGATTTTCCTGTAACTGTTGTACATTGTGAATGCCCTCCCATTTGCGTGTTTGTCCTGGACTGAGCTGAATTTGTCCCTCCATGTCCCAGAATTTCTGTCATCTCTGGATTCTTGCATTCTGCTGATTAACACCCTCCACCAAAGGGAACCAGCGTCCAAGGAAGCACTGGCTTTTTTACCTGTTTCCATTTTACAGGGATTGCTTCTTTTTTTCCAATGGTCTTCTGGTTGCTTGTAGAAATGCTGGACTCCCAGCCTGTTCCCGGGGACCGCTCAGCTGGAAGTTGGCCAGATTCTCCAGGAAGAATGTAAAAAATGCAGCTGAACTTTTGTTCCCTAATTAGGCCAACTTCCCCAGTATGAGCCCCAGCACTGCGTGGCCTGGAGCTCCCCAAGGCCTTGCGTTGCCTCTCTCCTGTGCACCCCGAGTGGCTGGCCAGCAGGGCAGTTATTTTCAGCTTTCCAAGGTTATCTGCTAGCCTTTTGATGGCATCTACTGAAATAGCATTTCTAGTCAGCCATGTTTCCCAGCCTTTCTTGTAGTATCCTCTCTGCTTGGCTACCTTGATGTGGATTAGGGACAATCCCATCAAAAATAATTTTATTAAAAGTTTTTCCTTTTCCATGCATTTATTTCATGTTTTGAGTGCTCTTGGACCCACCTGAAGGCAGCAAAAGAACTGTAGGAGTGGTGGAGATGGATGGGAACATGTCTGACACTATGTAGCACAAGGTAGTAGCAAACGGAGAGATGTTCATGCCTAGGAGGGCTGGAGGGGCACTGCCCCGTGGGTTGTGAGAGGATTCTACCTGGTAACCCCTTGCTCAGAGGATCAGATTGTTGTGTGCTGCTTCATTGTTTTCGTGCAGGAGAGAGCAGTAACTCTTGAGACACGTTAAGGTGCCAAATGCTGCAACATGACAGCTTTCCTAGCACACGTAAGCTGACTAGGTAACTGACCATTGTTTTAGGGAGAAATTCTTGATAGCTGTTTAAGAGTATGAGCTGCTCCTCTACCTGCTGTGATAGATGACAGAGAGTAGTTAAAGCCTCTCAAGAACTTTCTCTGTCTCAGTAGCACTTTCCCTAGTAAAGGAAGGTCAGTGACCATGAAGAAGGACAGTTTGCGTATGAAATGGAAATCCGGTATTTTCTACTAGGCATTTAAGACATGCAGAAGTCTTTGGAGGGGATTCATTAAAATCAGATGTACTACTTGAACTGCCTGTGGACATGATAAAGAGAGCTAGCAGAGATGGGCTGTTCTTTACAAAAAGCTGAGGCTTGCATAGATCTGGGAATTGAGCCCTTTTTGATATCATACATGCTCTGAGATTGGTATAGACAGTAAGTGTATGTGTCTGCTTGGAAGCAGTGGGGCTATTTGACTTACAGCTCCTTAATTGGCAGTAGTCAAAACTAATTCATCAAGCCTGTTTGTGGAGATTTGCTTTTCCTCAGTCAGAGGGCCCTCAGGAAACTTGCTGGTGAAAAGGGAACTCGAGACTGCCCATACTTCTTTCTTTCTGCTCCGTGGTGAATATTGGATAAAAACAAGGCACCTACATACTGTATAAAATCTCACAGTATTTGTATATTGGGCGTAACATAGATCCCACACATTTTTGGGAGATGTGTTACATGACAGAAAAAATGTATGTCCTCTGTTGCATGCTGTCAATGTCATTTGAGTCCCTGCTTCCCTGCACAGAGCGCTCGCTGTTTCAAAGGAGTTGTCATGTTGATGAAGTTAAATTAATCCATATTTCCAGACCTGTCTGAGAATCTGAGGGACCCAACATGCCCATAATCTGCCTGCGTTGTGGTAGGTCCTAAAAGAAACTTTACTGGACCCTCAGGATCCAGACTCACACTGGGTAGGTGCTTCCATGAGGGAAGCAACATCCAGCTAGCACCTTCATAGCTGCAGACATGATCTGACAAGTGGCCTGGAAATTTCTGCCTTAATGGGGAAGCCAAATTAGAATTCTACATCTGCCTGATAAGAAAGGGCCTGACTACAGATAAAGAAGAAGGTAGAGTTTCTACTTTAAGGCAAGAGAGATGGAATTCAGGCCAGTCATTTTTCAAAGGAAGAGATAAAATACCGATTACGGTGGTGGTATGAAAGTGTTGGTAAGGAAGGCGGCCTGAGAAAATACCGAAAAAGTGCCATCATAAAAATGGTGAACTGAATTTCTGAGAAAGAATAAAATAAAGGGCCCAGACCATGGCAACGTTCCTTGAAAAAGTGGACGAACTGCAGAAACTAAGGTAGAGGAAATCTTCTGGAGATAAATAACTGACAAAACTTAAGTCGAAAAGAGACTGAACAGCAAGAGCTGAGAGAGAATGCTGTTGTCAGGACCTGGTGGAATCTCAGTGTTTTGGACACCAAACCATTTGGGCGTATAGCTTAGCTTTGCATTTGGGAACATACATTAAAATGTTGCCCAAGTATAATATATAGGTACCAATAAGTTCTGATCATTTAAAGCCCCCATTTTTCTTCACCAAAAAGGTGTGTTCAGGAGCACATTTGCTCCATAGCAGAAGAACAATGTCCTCTGCTTCTGCTCTGCTCCCTCTGGGGTTGACGTTCTTCCCACTTTCTGCCTCAAGCTCTTGCTTCCAGCTGCAACGTCCCCTACCTGTCACCATATTGTGGCAATGCATGACATTGCATTCTCAGTTGTAAATTATGCTGAGGTTTTGGAAATGTGAAAGTATATGAAGGTAAGTTTATTTACTTGACAAAAGTGCGTGTGGCATGTGACCTTATTACAGCACTTTCCAGGCAACTAACAAAGAAAGGCTATTTATCCTCAGCTGACAGTTAACATTGCCTTTCCTGTTGCTAGTGCTCCTGTGGGCAGTTCAAAAAGAATTACCTGATTTATTGCAAGAGGAATAAAAGGACCTGTAGGTATGTGTGAGATGTTTGTCAAGGTCTGACAGACATCCAGGGTTTCCTGGTGTGTATGATCAATAGGAAGATGTTATAACGTTAGGCAAGACATTGTAACCAAACCCCTGGATGCCATGGAGTCATGCCCTGTGCAAAGACTGGGGCAGTCATTCTCATCACCCTCTGATCTGGAGTGCCCAACTTGGGATATCTTGGATCTGGAGGCTAGTTTTGATGACGAGGGAATTAAATTGCAGGTGCATTGGAATGCCCTGGAGATGTGCATTTTCCCTCAGCCTCATGGCCCAGGTTCTTTGGTGACATTTGTGTAACTCCGTGCACCTTTGTGAGGAGTTGTGTGGCTGTGTGTTGGGAACATGGCCTGCTGGCTATCTGGGAGATGGTGTGAGGGGAGGAAAGTTGTTTGCGTGGGAAGGATCCGTGTGGGACGGAGTGTGTTTTTGAGGTAGGGGTGTGTGTAATGGGAATAAGGATGTTTATGTGGGCATGCACGCCCATATGTGGTGTGTTTTTCCCCTTTTCCTGGGCTCTGGGTGTGTCCAGATCAACTGAATTCAAAATGCTCCTTTTTTGGCACTGTAGCCTCTTCTCTGGTTTGGCATCTTAAGAATCTGGGGGAATCATTTAAAGATCAGAAAACTCCATTCACTTGGGCCCCTGAAGGCTTCACATTCTGTGACATGGTCATTCCAGTCGACTGAGCTCTGTCCCCTGCGGATGAGCCCATATAAGGAGGCTGTTTCCTGCGTTTCACGCTCCCTGCCTGTCCCTCTGCCCTCCTGTGCTCCCTTTGCTGAAGAAAGCTGGTATTTTGGGACTGCAGCTCCTGCCTCATTCCTGCTCCCTGTTTATTTTTGGTGGATGACTATTTTTGCTCCTATCAGGGAGCTATGCAGGGTCGTGCCCCCTCCCTGCAGCAGGCAGCGGCTGCCCCTGGCAGGCTCTCTTCATTTCCCACACTCACAAACAATGCTTCTGCTTCAAGAAATAAACATGGGAGACCCCTACCATCAGGCTCAGCCCCTTCCTCATCTGTGGCAAGAGGTAATTTGGCTTTTGCTCAGGATTGACTGTACCGCACATGCAAGGTCCCCTCTGTCAAGTCAAAAATCTTCAGGAGTCACCCAGACCATTCCCTTTCTTAATAAAAGCTGTGGGAGCCACCTGTCCCCCCCACCATTGCTCCAGTTTAGACTCTTTTGCAGTTACCATTTTCCCCTGTTTTGGGACATCTTTTACCCAGTCATCCGTTCTCATGATGGTCCCACCATAGGTCCCCGTAACCCATCTTCCTCACTGGGCACCATCAATTGGGAGCTATAACTGGGTTCACTTTGCCCCTCTACTTTCACCACTGCGCGTCATGCAAAATACTGAAGCTACTGCTGTACAAGGTGCTTCAGGCAGGGGGAACTGAGCCCAAAACTGCCAGAGGCAGCAGGCAGCTCCCACACGGTGGGAAACCGTGGCCCTGCTCTTTGAAAATTCCCATTGTAAGCCCCAAGTTGAATTCCTGTTTTCTCTTGCCGTGCAGCAGAGTGCCACATAAGACAACGCAAAAAAATAGCAGGGAGGGTCTTCAAGCTCCAGATGAACTTCCCCTGTAGCATTTCAGTGGTGGGATTCATCTCGCCTAACTTTAGAGGTGTTTGGTATGGCTGCCTGTATCTGAACTTGGCATCTAACCTCCTATTCTAGGCAGTGGAAAAAAGCAGACACTTTTTAGGAACAATTCCTCATCTAAAACAAGATGTCTAAAACGAGCTGACTTGTACCCTAGGAAGCATGTAACGTGTGGTATGTCCCACTGAAATGTGGGCAGCAGTAACAAACAAGTTCGCAGTGAACCATATTTTGCCAGGAGAACGCATCCCCTGTGGATCTGTCTGCTACTGTACTGTGTGCCCGGGACAAGTCAAAGGCAGAAAGACCTGAAACTTGTCAAGATACTGATTAGAGTGATATGTCTTTTGTTTACAGAGAGCTTAAAAACCTGTCCTGCAATATTTGTCTTCCTTTTGTTTTATGAATAAACAGCACTTTAAACACTGTCTCTCCATCTATTGTTTGGTAATGTGTTACATTAGTATGTATGGACCTGGTGTCTCACTTGGCTTGACTTTGCCTTGACTGGAGCTGGCTGTAACATGTCTCTTCTCTATTAAAGGGTCCACCACCTAAACCTCCACGCCGGCAAGGAGGCTGGGCAGATGATCCTGTACTGGCAGCTACCAAGTGAGTCTTCACCTTTTTCCTTATTAAGAGGGGCTTAGGCATGGATTAAACGAACATCACTGATTGGGCTTTGTTGTCACAGGCATTGGAACAGTTTTTCTGGATCTTGTAAGTGGCCTGTGTATCCAATATCGTCGCAGCTCCTTCAGACCACTTGAAGTATTGTTCTTGCTTGGTTCTGCTGGCTAATGCTCTTTATAAATTGGCCTGATGGGGTTCAGAACTGCGTACATGTCGCTGTCTGCCAGAGGCAGTGTATCCCTTACCTGGTACAGTAACTGGAAGGAGTCAAGAACGTAATAAGCATGTTAAATGCAGGAGCTGAGAGGGGGGATTTGACTGGTTGTGTCCTTTCCAGGAGAGTGACACATGACAGTGCCCCACTGACAAGAATGCAATGAACCGTTCAGGATTTAGTGATCAGCCTTGACAGTAAAGGTGAAATTTGTCAACGTTTATGTGTGTATGGGGTTATGGTATAATGGAGATGGATGGAGATGGTCAGCAAGAGGAGATGGAACGAAAAAAGTATACAAATTGTAGAGTGTAGGTAGAGAAGCTTGATGCTTATGAAGGGCACTTAAGGGAAAGGAAATATCTGGACATGGTAGTAGAATGGGTATGAAAATTAAAGGACAGTTTAGGAGGACATGACTTGGTTTCAAGCTATTTGTTATTTTTCAAGCCATAAAGTTATGCTGGTGTTATATTTCCTATTCACAGAGCTGAATGGCACAGTCATGGAGTGGTGTGAGATTGCTTGTATACATTAAGGCCTATAATGAGTGTATATGTCTGAACATATGCTTTGGAGGCACTCTGGTTTATGGAAAAGTTATGTTTTTTCTTTCCTGGAATGCTGAGAATGGGAGAGGACACCCAGAAACTTGTTATACAGTCAGTATTTCCTGGAAGGTGAGAAAGGTGGTCTGTATTCTGGGGCAGCCTTTCTGGAAAGCAGTACTTTTCTGGGAAAATTATCACTCTCTTTGTCTCTGAAGAATAAATTGGCTGAAAATCTGGAGACTGGAGTAAAGCAAAGGGATGAAGATCTCAGCCTGAGCTCCTTCTGTTCCTCTCCAGTTTAACTCTGATAACGGTATTATTTTTGATAGGCTGGCTGCAGCTAGAAGTTGCCATTGCAAAGATACATCCACCTCAGGCTTATAAAAAAAATGCTACCAGTGATCCTGAATCTCTGTAGGACCAGGCAGAAGCTTTATGGAAATGTGATAGCAGAGAACACGGGTGAATTGCATTATTTAGCAAAAATAAATTCTATAATTGTTGGCTAGGTGAAGGACTGGATTGGAGGCAATACAGTTATTCGGGGCTGTGCCTAATGTGCCCTGTTTGACATTAGCCTCATCGGATAGATTTGGAGCAGTAGCTATTAGTGGTGCTTCTCCAGCATCCCAGTCACATGGTTTACAGATATAGCAGGTGTCTGGAGTAAATGGTTCTATGAGGTTGAACGCAATTCAGCTGAAGAAGCAGAACAGGAGAGGGAGGGCTGCAGACCTTTCTACCTGTGAGACCCTGCACAGTGGGACAGGAGAGGAAGATATGTCCCTTGCTCAGTCATGCACACAATGTCATGTCATATCTGACAGCATTCTTTTCATTTCTATTAAGAGCTTTTATTGAATAAATTTTATGAAGGGGAGGTTTGTTCTGACTGTCTTTAGTCATATGAGGTACAAGTATTTTGTACAACTAGTTCCCCTGTCTTTTCTTTACTTCAGCTGTGTATTCTCCCCAAGCTGATCTCTCTCTTTCTCTCCCTTAAAAAAGTCTGGTGTGCTGGCCTGTAAGGCTGTCTTTGTGACATATCCCAGAGTAAAGCCTTCATGTGAAAAGTCTGAGTCATTGGCTGATGTCATACCAAGTTACTGTAGCTTTGTTGTTTCTGTTTTCTCAGGCTCTATCTCCCCACAGCTTCTCAACCAATTTGACTCAGTTTGGAAGCCTGTCAAGTTGACTTGCTCCAATTTCACTAGTGTAGATGTAGTTAGAAAAACATGCTTCTATCAGTATATTTGATGTAGGTATAAGCACTTTTATGCCAGTGTAACTGAACCTACACTTGGGAATTGTACTGCTTTATGTAATTTGCTTTTCAGAACTGACAGTGTTAAAATCTGTGGTTTTTTTTTTTTTGCTGAGAAAGGAGGGATG
This sequence comes from Dromas ardeola, assembly GCA_013398915.1. Lineage (NCBI taxonomy): Eukaryota > Metazoa > Chordata > Aves > Charadriiformes > Dromadidae > Dromas > Dromas ardeola. The sequence goes on from VYZM01003948.1 coordinate 148,288, forward strand.
AGCAGAATGGTTACAGTTAGATTTTCTGTGTTGTATAAATATATTCTGAGTCAGATGGGATACTGCAGCCACTTGTGAAATGATCTTGTAGCTGTTTATGTGTTATTCTGTCCCCATTTGAGGTCTAAGCTTTAAGTTCTGTTTCTGACAGATTCAGCTAGTTGCAATGGCCACTTGTTGCTTTTCCTGCAGGGATACTTAAACTCTTTTCTGCTGTATTTCTAGTTCAGAGTCTTATCAATGTGAAATGATTACTTGAAATTGTTGTTTGTGTTTCCATTTGGCACATGTAGTAGAATTTAATTTGCAACCTGTTTTTCTGTTTTTCTACCTTTGATGCTCCTTCTTAGTCCCTTACCTGCCCAGCTCTTGTCATACCTAGGTAAAGTTGCAAATATTCTCACCATCTTGCCGATTCTTTCCATCAGACTACTGCTGTCTCGACTGTTGCAAGATAGGAAGAGGAGAAGGGCTTCTAAAGTTTTCCAGCCTGTAGTTAGTTTTGAAATTAATTCTCACAGATGGTGTGCAAGTAAGATAAAGTATTTTATTATGAGTTCCCATAGCATTTACAAGTGTCAGATATTTAAATTCCTGAGAACTATCAAAATGCTGTCTTTTACTGATAAATTTTCAAAAGTCAAGCATGGAAAGATTACTTTGGACCCCTAGTATCTCTGTAGACCACCTGTCATTGCTATGAGTCCCATTTGTAAATCTGGATAACGATGAGAACTGCAGGTAAGTGTTTAAGCAACCCCTCACGCTCGTTCTCTGCAATCAGCAAATAAATGGTGCAAAGTAGTGATGGTAGAATCCTTTTTCCTTACTGACGGGGCCCTCAGCACCTGAATCTGCTGTATTTATTTAAATTTGTGCTCAGAGGGAAGAATCACTCTCTATGAGAAGAGGCAGTCCCGTTGCTGCCCCAGCAATATTCTAGCATCAGTATTAGAGGACAGGGGACCAGCCAAGAACCTAGGCAGCCTCCTGGGGCCTAGTACCCTGCTGAGATTACATAAATAGTAGTAAATACAGCTGGTTTTGCTACAGAAGCAGCTCTCTAACCACTGGATGGAGCCCAAGTGCCATTCTGAATGCTGTGCTGATGTCCTTAATGACATCAGTGTTGACACTTGTGACAAGCAAAGCAGAGGTTTATTGTCAGGTTATCTCATGCATCAGAAAGAAGAAACACAAAGTGCCTGCCAATGGGAAAAGGAAAAGAGAACCCAGTTTTGCATACTGGTGAGGATTTAACAAAGGAGAGGTGCTTCTGGGATCCATTTAATTCCAGCTTCTGCTAATCTCATCTATCTGACTTTCCTCATAGAATTTCTTCCATTTTTCTCCCTATTAATATCTTTATTTCTTTGCTTCCCGGGACACTTCCAGTTTACTTGGGTCCTTGATCCCTTTGGTCTTGCAATCAGCCCCTTAAAATTCATACAGTTCTGCAGGCAGCAGCTAGGCTTGTTGTGGAATAAACACAGCTCGTTTCAGGTGGCCTCACAAGCAAACGCCAAGCGCTGCTTTCAGTAGGAGGTCCCTTCCTGTGCCTGCCGATGTACCTCCTTTGTTCTACAGGGATCGTGGCAGTTTAGCAACAGGTGCTCTAGCTACAACTGAAATTTCTCCTTTCTGACTGATAGGTCACACCCAGTTGGAATAATCAAGACAGGCTTGCTTAGGAAAATGACCATGCTGAAGTATTTTGGAACAGAAGCGGTGGTACAGCGTCCAGGAATGCATTTAACAAGAAGGTGACTGTGAAGGGCTTGTAGGAAGGAAGGGGATGCAGTCAGGGTGACCTTTAGAGCAGGGTAACCCAGCCTCTGTGTAGATATCATTTTAGGGCTCTGGAGGGTGGGCAATGGTGAGATTGCACCCTGGAGATGGAGGAAGGTTGTTTAAGAGATTAAGGGGTTTTATGATTTCAGGTCTCCAGAGGTAAGTAAAGTTAAAAACCTCCTGTTTCAAAAATATGGGCTTAAACTATCCTGTGTTGTATCTATATGAAATGACCCCTGAGAGTGCCTGGTTTATAGAACCTCTAGCCATCCCTGTCTTGCAAGTGGGAGTAGTAAAATGCTCATGAGTTTCTCTGTCTGACATGGTAGAGGGAAGCTCGTGTCATTGCTTCTGCCCTCTACTCCCAGTCCAGCAGTGTTGAGGTAAATCTCAGGCTGGGCTTCCCTGTGACACTGCCACGTTAGGAGCAGAGCCAGGCTCCTGGCTGTGGGGAAGACGGCAGCCTCACTCTGCGTGTTGCAGCCATCTGTGGATGTCCTCAATGATGTGAAGAGTATAGGCACAAAGGATCAAGGCTGCCAAGTGAGGGGCACAACTTAGAAAGAGAAGAAAGAAAAGGAAGTCTGATTAAGTTTTGTCTTGAAGTGTCTGGTTTTGGGTTTGTCCCTGCATTGATCTGCAAGGGAATGAGGCAAGTAATGGCCCCTTGGGGACCTTCAGGACTTTCCTCTCAATGTCAGCCGTCATTTTCAATCACCCTCTCCCTCCCAGCCATTAATTTTGGCCCAGGATCATGGGGACTTGTCCATCTATCACTCCTAATTGACACTAAATGATCTGTCAGTTTATTGATGAACGGCAGGAGTGGAATTGTCACAATATATTTTACTTTCTAACAACTCCTCCTGACAATTTTACCTTGTCCATCTCACTCTCCTCACATAAATCTCCATTGGCCTCTCATTCCTTCTCTTGGGCTGATCTGGTGCCAGCCTCCTCCACACCATCGGCACGCATCAAGGACATCAAGATGGCGGTAAGCTGCAATGTGCAGGCCCAGGGTGGGTTTTTTCCTCTCTCCCTCTCTCTCCCTCTCTCTCCCTCTCTCCCTCCCCCTCCTCCTCTACCTCTTTTTCTTTTTTCTTTTCTTTTTTTTTTTTAATAGGCTGAATGTTCCAGGAATGCTAAGAGGCTCTTGTCCTCTTGTCCCTCCGTGTCATTGCTGGGTTGAGCTCTCCTTGGTGTTTCTGTTTAGACTCAGTAAAGATAACTGGCAGAAAAAGGAAAGTCCCTAAAAGACAGAAGAGTCACCTGAGAATCCCTCAATACCATGACTGTGATGGTAGATTTTTTTCCATTTAATCCTGCTTAGTGTGACTTGCAAGGGTTTCCTGCAAAAGGAAAATGCTAGACTTTTGCCCATTCCTGTGTCTTCACAGTGCACAGAGGAGCCTGGAAAAAGGTCGGGCTTTTTTTTTTCTTTTCCTTTTTTTCTTTCTTTCTTTCCCCTTTCCTCTTTCCCCTTTCCCCTTTTCCTTTTTTCCTTTCTTTTTTCCTTTTTCTTTTTTTTTCATTTTTTCCTTTTTTTTCGCTAGATTTCTGTTTATTTTTTCTCTGTTAATGAAGTTTCCTTTGACTTCTTTTTCCTGAAAGACACTGTGGGCAATGGAAGAACTAGTAGGATGGTAGCCTCTTGCTCTCCTAGAAAATGAAGCCTGCATGACAAATACGGAACAGGAGTGTGACATTTTTGGTAACAGTCCATGTAAGCTGCTGAGGTGGCAGGGTGCGCTCAGGTTGAAGTCTCTCTGATTTTTTGGATTGAGGGCAAAGCATTTTCCTTCCTTAGTTCTCTGCATCTCCAAGGAATTTACCGGCAAATTCAGGGGATACTATCCTTGCTGTCCCAAGTATTTCTAGTTTAAAAAAGCTAGACTTTCTTGAAGAACACATGCAACTTGCAACCCTTTTTGTATCTGTCAGAGCCAAAGCTAAAAACTTGTCTGGCCTTTGTAGGTCACCCCTAAATTGGCTGTGAAGTCTAGCTTAATGCAGTTTACCTGTGAAAAGAGACCTAAGATGACCTGATCTACTTGCTTGGCCCTATTTCTCCCTCCCCCAGTCCCCCTTCCCATATAACCCCTCTACTACTCTCAAGTTCTTAATCCAAGTTCGTAAAATATCTTCTTTCAGAAGCTGTTGCTCTCAGATGACAGCACAAGATGCCATTCAGTAACAAACTAGTGTTTTTAATTTAAATGTTTTCAGTGAGGCCAATCACAAGTAAAAGGTCTCTGGCCTGGTGCTGCAGAATCACGAGTTTGTTCTCTGTTGTGGGAGAAAAAAATAAACAACCTTAGATACTTTTTCTTTGCATTCTAGTTCTGTCTCCTCTAGCAGTCAGTTATTCCATGTAACCATGAGGATCAGAAGTGTGCTTTTCCCTTTAAATGGAAACTGAAATGCTCCTGTAACCTCAAGAGCCATTTGGTGTGAGAGTTGGCCCTGGCGGTTACTGGAGACCGAGGACGTGATCACTTGGATAAGAGCCCCTGTTCTCAGGGACCGAAGATGTGAGGTGGATACCTCTAGAAACTGCAGCGCTGTTTTCCCACACAGCAGGAATTTGTATTGAGTGTTGTTGTTTTTTCTGTTGCTCAGTGGGAACTCTGGACGGCTCTGCCGGTCAGCTCTCTACGAGCGAGCGAGTGGGGGAACCCTGGGAACATCTGTTATGGGGACGATGCAGTGAGTAGGCTGAGGTTCAGTGACCCCCATGAACTCTCTCCGTCAGCTTGTTCTTTCGTGCCAGACCTTTCCTCCTTTGTTGTTTCTGTTAAGCAAGCCCACGTATTAGGACATGAGGAGAAACGACAACACTTCTGCGAGAGATTGATTAGCGCCTCACAAGCTCATTTCAGCTGGAGGAAGTTAGCTGCAGTGTCTGTCAGATCCCATCCCACAGACTGCTCATCGCTGTATCCTTCTTCCTCCAGTGCCGTGCCCTATGTGTTCAACGTGTGATCCAGGTAGCCCAGTGAGCCCATGAGGGACCAGAAAGTGGATGGTGGGACCATTACAGTTTAAAAAAATGTATGTCTGCCCAAAACCCCCTTGTGGAGATAGATACAGCCATGTGCCCCAGGGACTGGAAGTGGAGGTCTCTGTGAGGTGATGTCCTATGACAGAAAAAAAGGCTCATAGTAGTCTTCACTCTGCTGGAATCAATGGCAAAACTTGCCTTGATTTTAGGAGATGTGAAGATTGAACTCCCCTAGATTTAATCAAGGCAAATCTGTCTTTTCCAGACTGACACAGTCCAGGGAGAGGGGGTGGAAACTTAAACAACTGATCAGAGCCCCAGGGAAGGTGCAATGGAATAGCTGAGAAGACACCTTGTGGTAGTGCTTTCCAGGATGGGCTGTGGTTCTAGTTTACATACAGCCTTGATGAGTGTTTTTCTCTCCCTGTGCCTCAGCAAACAAGCAGTGACCAAGATCCACACTTGGAGAGCCGGGAGAACTGATCAGTTAGCACTTGTGTGTCATATTGGGTGTGTAACTTGGTTGTGCCTTAGGCTATTGAACAAGCTGCCACTCGTAGCTCGCCACCCACTCACTGTGGTGATGGGCACTAAAAAAAATACTTGAGTGAGAGAGTACAATGTCCTTTTTTATCTTCCCCCCCCCCACACACTCCCTCAGGCCCAGGCCTGAATTGACCCACCGGGGCAGGGTGGCTGACACCCCAGAGGGCCATGCTGCCATCCAGCGTAACCTAGACAGGCTGGAGAGCCAGGCAGAGCAGAACCTAATGCGGTTCAACAAGGACAAGTGCAGGGTCCTGGACCTGGGGAGGAAGAATGTCAGGCTCCAATCCAGGCTAGGGGTGGACCTGCTGGAAAGCAGTTCTGAAGAAAAGTATCTGGGGGTCTTGGTAGACAGTAAATTATCCATGAGCAAGCAATGTGCCCTTGTCACCAAGAAGGCCAATGGAATTCTGGGCTGCACAGGGAAGAGTGTGGCCAGCAGGTCAAGGGAGGTCATTCTCCCCCTCTACTCTGCACTGGTGAGGCCACAACTGGAATACTGTGTCCAGTTCTGGGCTCCCGATTCAAGAGAGACAGGGAACTACTGGAGAGAGTCCAGCGTAGGGCAACAAAGATGGTTGAGGGGTTGGAGCATCTGCCTTACGAGGAAAGGCTGAGAGAGCTGGGACTCTTTAGCCTGGAGAAAGGAAGGCTGAGGGGAGACCTGATTAATGTTTACAAGTATCTAAAGGGTGGGTTTAAGGAGGATGGAGCCAGGCTCTTTTCAGTGGTTCCCAGTAACAGGAGGAGGGGTAACGGGCACAAGCTGGAACATAGGAAGTTCCGATCAAATATGAGGAAAAACTTCTTTACGGTGAGGGTGAGAGAGCACTGGAACAGGCTGCCCAGGGAGGGTGTGGAGTCCCCTTCTCTGGAGTCTGAAGACTTCCAAGACCCATCTGGATGCAGTCCTGAGTAATGTGCTCTAGGCAATCCTGCTTTAGCAGGGGAGTTGGACTAGATGATCTCTAGAGGTCCCTTCCAACTCTGAAATTCCGTGATTCCGTGAATTACTGCTAATTCCCTAGAGGCAAAAGGCTTCTTGTCTCCCCGTGGGCTGAGCCAAGCCCTTGGCATTGGGGTGGGTATGGTTTTGGATGGAAGCGCAGAGGCAGAACTGGCCAGTGAGTAGCTCCCTCTGCACCCAACCCATCTCTGCTCTCCCTTTGCGAGAGCAGGGCGATCAAAACAAAAAGTATCTCTGAACATCAGGACGTTCCCTTTTTTTTCCATTTCATTCTTTTAGCAAGAGGGCGGCTTTTAGCAGCTTTTTGGTTCCAGGTGGTTGAGACATGCCAGGAAATATGCTAACACACGCAGGCAGATGAAATTCTACCCCCCGCTGCCAGGGCCACGTAAAATACCTAAAATACCCTTCCCTCTCGAATTGCGGTCGCGCCCACCCTCCCGGGGACAGCCCGCAGCCCCCGTGCATTGCCT
>VYZM01003948.1:155198-222170 GCA_013398915.1 Dromas ardeola
CCCGGAGCCCGCAGCGCCCGCTCGGCGGCACCGACCCCCTCGGCGCCGGGGCGGAGAAGGGGAGGGCGCTGCGCCGGGGGTGCGGGGAGAGCAAAGCGGCCCCGGCGGGGAGCTGCCCGCCCGAGCAGAGGGCAACCGGGCCGGGCGAGGGGGCTGCCCGGCTCCCAGCCCTCGGTCTTGCTCGGCCGCCGCCCCCGTCACGCCTGACCGGGCATTCCTGTTCGTTTTAACAAGCCACCATAATTGCTTCCCTTTTCCTTAGCTGCGTTGCCCTCCCTCACACCTCCGTGGGCGCACAGAAGAGAACCTCGGATGTCGCACGCTGACCTCCTGGCAGCCGGCTGTGGCTCGGTGCAGGATGCAAGTGTGTCTTGAGCTCTCACGAGCTGTGGACATTAAAAGATTTCAAGGACATTTCCCCCCATTCATCCCAGTTATGTCCCCTGCTAAAATAGGTTAACGGTGTCTAATTAACCACTGCACATTGTCATGCTGCATAAAGATACCATCCTGGCTGTTCTCTGAGCCCTGCTACTTTATCTCCATTTAGATCTCCATGGTAGTCCATTAAATGAGAAAGAAACAGTTTAACAGAGATGATGTCTACATTAGAACTGCCTTTCACCCTTCAGCACAGAAGTTGCTGGCAGCTGGGAGGCAGCTCAGCTGTACGTTAGTGGGGGGGATGTGTGTGAAGCCTCGGTTTTGAGGTTTAACCCCCTCTCATTTATGTGGAGAGAGGATTCCTGATGGCCAGAACCGAGCAAAGACAACACTCAAGAGCGAGATCAGATCTTCAGGTATTCTGTACTAGGAGTTACAGAACGTGGGGTTACATGGGGTCTGTTGGGGTTTTCTGCCCAGTTTCTCAGCTGTTCAACACCCTGAAATAGAGAGGGACCAGCAGCTGGCCAAAGCCAAACGGAATACTGTGGTATTTTGGATATGTTTGAGAGCACAGATAGCCTTGCAGTGAAAGGGAATTTTAAATGGAACTGTCCAGGGGATGGGGTTGGTCCATGTTCTTTGGCCCTCCAGATGCCATGGGCTTATCAGAAGAAACAACAGAACAGAGGTGTCACAGTCTCACAAGGCTGGTGGTGGCTGGTGTATAATACAGCAAACTGAACGCATTTCTGAGCACTGCGCCCGGGATTGTATTGTTTTGTTTGCCCTCACTGAGTGAGTGTAGCTATAGTTCATATGCAATTGCTCACTTTGTGGGCACTTGTTGCTGCCCTCCCTGGGCTGTGCCTCCTGCTGGAGCAAACAAACCAGGGCAGTGCACTTCTTGTTGCTGAGAACGCGAGAAGAGAAAGAAATCTGTCTCTGCTGGCTTGAGTTTATGGTCTGGTTTCTTCCATGTCTGCTTTCACTCACCACTAGAAATCTGTGACCTTGTGGTGAATGAAGAGGATGCTGTTTATCCAGGCCTGATATTCCTGAAGGATGAAATGTTGGTCTTAAAATGATGCAATTGGCATTGATAAGCTGAGCCGGTTCTCAGGACGGGGTACTCCACAATGCTTAAAGCAGCATGATAACTTCATGAAGAATGCATGCCGGGCTTTCTACAGCACCTGGAGAACAAGGAGACAAGCAGGTGACTGGTTCTGCAGGTATCTCCATGTGTACCTTAGCCCTCGGTTAAGCTCATGGAATGGACAGGGTTGGAGGTAGGGCACCTTTGTAGGATCTGTTAACAACTTTCCTCCCTTACTTCCCTGAAGCAGGGACGCAGGGCACAGGGACCTTAGGACGCAGAGCAAAGCTTGTCTTTTATCTCTGTATCACTTCGTTAGGTAGATTTAGGTAATGCAATTGGGCCAAAAAAGAAAACCACTATTTAGGAACCAACCAAAAATATTCTGTGATTTTTTTTTTCCAACCTGAAACAAGGAATGTAAAAGTAATTTGGCATCAAACAAAATGAAAGGAAGCCTTCGGGTTCAAGGCTGCATTAAAAAAGGAAGGAAATAGTAGACTGGTTGGTATCTTCTTTACCTAATAGCTCAGTCATTAAGGCCACAGGGAGTATAAAAACATGTAACTCCTTCCCATACCCAGAAGTTGCGTGCTATACTTCCCGGATAGTTCTTTACACATGAGCTTATCAGCTGGTTTGAACTGCCAGTTTCATCAAATAATGCTCTTCCAAATCATATATTAATAAACTTACCTAGTGCAGGTGACTGGGAGCAGGTGTCTCACCTAAACAGAACAACAATCATTTCTAGCTCCTGCTCTAGTGCCATTGGTATTTAAATGCTCTGTATAAACCACAGTACTGTCAGCATGAGAAACTGGCATCACCCACTGCCACCTTCAGACCTTGTGGCATTGGGACTAGGGTGTTCTCCTAAGGGGGCAAGGGGGGGCGACAGTGGGGCTTTAGCTTGCCCTAGAGAGAGGAGGGAACTATCTTGTTTGACAGGAGAGTGTTCTAACATCTGGGCTCTGGGTCATATTCTCCCCTCCCGGTTTATGAATTTTTCCCTCAATTTACTTTTTTTTTTCCAATATGGTGCAGCTATTTCATAATGAAGTATTTGCTTATTGCCCTGAGTTAGTCCTTTTCTAACATAACTAGGAGAAAGTTGGGAAAGTCTGGGAACATGAGTGAAGTAGTTTCTGCCTCTAGGACTAACATATGACCGACTTCCCTGTGGGCCACATGGATATCTGTCATGACAGGGAGCTCAGGAAAAAGAAACAGAAATTGCTTACAGGGATAGCAGGAGTGACCCTCTCCTGGGAAGTATAAACATGCGGAGTGTTTCACTCCTGCCTGAAGACAGGAGATGAGCAAAGATGTAAAGAGCTTGAGTACTGAGGAAAAGAGAGTGTTATTTGGGGCTGGACAATTATCAAGAGTTATGGGATTGTGCTAAGAAGAGGTTAGATTGAACCTCCAGGAAATCTCACTGTGCAAGGCTGTGCAAAGCCATCATTTGGGATCTTTCAGCTCAGTGCGGGCAAGGCTCTGAAGACAGGGTGTGGGAAGCAGTTCTGTGAAGGCAGAAGGGAGGGATAAAATAGGATAAATCTTGCGTCATCTTTCCATCCGTGTCTTCTCAGATTCTAAACTCCAGCGAGAGCTGATGGTGAGCTCTCTGGAGCCATCCCTTTCTATCTCTATAGTATCAGGGAGTTCACAAAAAGTGCTTTGCACTGCCACTGGGGAGAAGGATGGATCTGGACAATTACTTGTCACTGAAAGAGCTCTCTCCTAAATTGCCTGGCGCCATTGCATTCTGTCTCTTGTGATGAACAGAAGGGTGCAGATATAGCTGAAAGCCCAGATGCAGATGTCATCTACATGGCTGCAGTTCTTATTATAGCAGTGGATATTACTGGGCTCAGATCACTGATTCAGTGTAATCTTTAGCTTCTCACAGGCTCAAACTCCAGGGAGAGCAGTGGAGACAAGGGGCTTTCTTCTCCTCATAGCTAGACATCCTCTCATCCTCCGTGTCCTGCTCCTTGCTCTTAGAAGAGTAGATTATTCACAGGCGAACTAGTTGAGGGCCATGGCCTGCTAGAACAGAGAGCAGACGAGGAGAAGCCTGTCCCATCTCATGGAATTACTTTGAAAGGAGCAGTGCAAGGCAATGAAACAACTTCTGTTACATTTTGCTGTGTCCTGGGATAGTGCATGTGGTAGGGGAGAGCCCCATGTATTCCTTGTCATAGCACCCCGGCTTCAAGGGAGGGGAGAATATTTATTCTCAACGCATAGAGATGAAACTTCACTCTGCAAAATGGCCAAAGCAATCAGCGAGTGATGGAGTATCTGCTAAAAAGAAACCTGGCATTTAATTAACTTTTCAAAGTGCTGGTTCAGCAACCTCCATGTTTTACATTTTGAATATTGAACAAGCGTCCCTAATCGGGACTGAATTACTTCTGAGCTTGCTGGGGTGGAGAGCAAGGCAGCTGCCATTTGCCAGTGCCTCCCCCCCACGTTATTATTATGAACTCCTGTTAACTCAGACAGATCAACCCTGATTTACTGCAGCGACAGCATGTCTGACCTGAACTTGGCCAACTCAGGTGGGGCTCCTAACCTACAAAAGCAACCAGATCATCTTTATGCACGACCAGGGGGAGGAAGGAGCTGTTGATCTCACAGGGGTAGATAGACAAAGTATAGCATCTTCTTCACTCCTCAATGTGCCAACCTCTCTACTCAGGTAAGGCAAGCTTTACCTGCAGCTGATGGCAGAGGGGATGAAAAAGTATCTGAGAAGCTAAAAAATCAGGGAGTATAGCTCTTGCTGTGTCTGGGCATGGCTGTCTTTTTGGACCCAAATGGTTCTGCTTCAGTCTGATGCACTTGGGGATTTTTTGATATGCTGGTTTAATGGTCACTCAGAAGTCTTTAAAGGTGCAACGTGTTGTATCGGACCTGGTGTAGGAACTGTTTTGCACAGTAACAGTGATATTGGGAAAGATGTAGGTTTTTAATTTTCTCTAGCCTATTGTAAGCATAAGTCTTTCATTGTCTTGCAGGTCAGGAAGAAAGCATGCAGAAGAAGTAGAAGAGTAAGTTCCTATTGTTGCTGAGACTTCTTCCACAACTTTTACATCTGATCTCCTGGAGAAGGGACATGTGACTTTAAGCACCAGTACACCAAGATCTGGGACCTGGGAAGGGTGCAGAGCCTGGCATGAATTCATGTCATCTGTCCTGGGATGGGGCAGGGCTGGTCACTCTATAGTTCCCTGGATATGGAGTAGGTGATGGCTCTGTCACTCCCATGTGACAGAAAGAAGGAAAAGTAGAAAGCATCTGCTTTCCTCCCAGATCCACCCCAGACCCTACTGTCTGCAGCCTCTAGGGGTTTGTCTCAGGTACAAGGCATCTTGCTTAAGCACTCTAAGCTGAGGTTTCTGCTGAGTCCAGCAATGAGGGGTATGGAAGAAGGTCGGTCTGCAGGCTAAGCGTACCAGGGAACTCTCCCCTTGACAGGCTTGTGGGGAGGAAGGGGACATAAGAAGATGCTTTTCTGGGCTTGGAATTGAAATTCTTTCTTCCTTGTGTTTTGCTGCAGCCATCGTCTCAGACAGCAGAGCCTGGAGGCATCAGATGATGGAGGAGGTAAGGTGTCACCTACTTGACTCCAAGAAGTGCCTTCATGCATGTCTGGGGGTTCTCCAGTAAAGTGAGCAGAGGCATCTTGTAAGAAATTGCAAGGAAATGAACCACCCTGGGGGTAAACAAATGCGGGAGATGCTTATATCTCCCCAGTTGCTGAATGAGGTAGAGACAGCAAAGGAGATGGAGAGGGGGATGAGGAAGTGAACCTGTAGTCTAACTCTGGCTCTTCATTAACATAGAATGATAAAGCACCTTTGGGAAGAGAGAAAGTGTTGAGGACACGCTTTTGTCTGTGATTACTTCCACATGGCGAATAGTGGACTGGGGCAAAGAGAGAGCTAAAAGAGCAATAAGAGGTTAAGAGCAGGGAAGAAACTCACTGCTGTGCCCTAGTTTAGGTGATATTATGCTCTGCTTAAAGCGTCTTTTATGTTTTATGGTAACATCCCTGTCTTGTTCCCATCAGGACAAGTGCCTGTACCACTCTCCTGGGATCTCTGTCATGAGAGAATTCCTAATTTAAAAAATCCACTTGCCGTAACCCAGGATCATACATCATAAGTTAACTATAGGTACTGGTGGCTAATCCCATCCCATCGCTGTACAGGTTGTTGTGAAATCTACCGGACTCCTGACTCAGCACTGGTTTTCTTTATAGTGTATATCACCTCCTCTTCTAGGACTGGATGAGACAAGAGAAATCTCAGGAAAAATCCACAATATGAATTTTGAGATGAGCGCTAGAGAACTGTGGGAAGCATAGAAATTCATTAAAGTCTTGAGGAGCTACCTCAGTTTTCAAGGGCTAAGAATTTTATACAGTGTATAAAAAGTTACATCTGTAAAATATCAGCAAACATCAGAAGAATTACCAGGAGTCACAAAGGATGAGACATCAGTATGGTTAATGAGATTAAATGAAGACTTATTTGGGTCTTACAGACAGATTAAGCATTGCAACATATGACTGCCAGAAATGGCACCTTTATAGCATTGGCATCTTCAGAATAGACTTAATTTTCCCCCTGGGAATTTTCTTGGGCTTCTTAAATTTCAGCGTATGTCACTGAAGCTGATAGTCTGTTCTGAACAACTCTTTGACTGTTTGCATATGTGCCATCCTTCTTGTTGAACCTTGGTCTTGTATTCAGAGTATAATAACTGCCTGTGCTAACCAGGCATAAAAATGCTTGCCACATGTTTGCAGCATGTGACTTTTAGTGTTCCAAGACCTTGAGTAATAAATACAGAGCAGAATTGATACAGAATATGGTATGAAGACATGGCAAGTCCTAGTAGACTTCACTTATTTATCCATGCCTAACCTGTAGTTAACAGTTGAATTTAGATTGTTTGCAAACCGGAGTTCAGTTTGGGATTAAATCTATGTGTTAGGAGAAAGATCCCACTAATCTGATTCTGGTTTCTACCCAGGCAGTTTCTGGTGCATTCAAATACACTGGGTTGTGGATCTAATTGGCATATGGAAAATCTCTAAATGGATCAGTGCATTGTGTACTTGTGGTCCTATTTCTATGGGGAAATTAAGCAAGGTATTCTGGGAAAGGAGTTTTCCACAGCAATTGCAGTGAAGAAAAGTGATGTATAAACAAACTCTGGTACCTGCATAAAATTACTTTTTTGAATAAGCAGAGAGATACAAATAACTGCCCAGTGTAGAAGGCAGGGAGTAGCACTCTGTGGCTGTGCAGTAAGGTGAGCCGTATCAGCCTCCCCTTCGCACAGAACTGCACATGGGCTTGTGTCGTTAACTGTAACAGTAAAGCTCAGATTCTAAACACACAAAAATCAAGACATTGGTGTATGGATCCCCAAGGATGGGTCACGGTTATTTTGTGCTGCATAATGTGTTAGCTTGTACACCTTAATATGAACAGGCGCAGTTGCGTAATGATTGCTGCTGTCAACCAATGCATTTGTATCCCTTTCTTTTAACCTATTAGAAAGCTTAGCTGTACCATTCCATTAACATTGTTTGTCCCCCATCCAACCTTTTCATTAGAAGAATGAAGGACAAAACTATATGCCCTTAAAAAGGTGTTCTTGTGTATTTGAAATGAGCTCAGTTGTGATCATTTATACAGCGCTAACACCCAGAGGCTCAGAATTTGGAGTCCATTGGAGGAAGTGTTAAAAAAGCATAGCGCCTGGAGAGAGCCCAGTTTGGCATGTGGAGAGTAGAGGGAAGGTTGTACAGCCAAGTGGAGACTTTGGGGCTTGACATGCCTTGTACTTTCAGAAATAAAAGTAGAGTTATCTCACTGCTCTTAGCCATTCACCCTGTGCATGAAATGGTTTTGAATCCTCATCTCCATGGGAGTTTGGGAGAGAAGGACGGTCGCTTCTCAGGCTGCGTGGAAAGACTGAAGTAATATGGGACATTGTGAGTGGGTGGCCCAGACAGGGACATGGATGGAACTATCTGCAGTTTCAGCCATTCCTTACAGTTGCACAGGGAAACCCAGAAGGTGCAAGTTATCCATACTGCACAGTACAAACCGTTGCAATACCAGCAGTGAAGTACCTCGAAGTACCATGTCATGCTGAGAACTCTTTTTCTCTAATCCATATTTCTTCTTCATAGAAGCTAGTCCAGGACAAGAGAGACACTTTAAAGAGGAGCCAGTTTTCAGTTATAGGAACGCAAAGACGTGTGTTTGACTAAAAGCACCATTTGCTCCTGTAAAACTCAAGGCTGGAAAGGCTGTTTTGAAAAAGTGTATTATTTCTCCAGAAACAGGTCTGGAGTGTCCAGCTGATGGATATTGGGGTATCCTACAGCACCCTCTGTGAGATTAGTGTCCATCCTCCTAAACACATGCTGGTGCATGCTAGTACACAGGCATAGCAAATGGATAACGCACGTTTGCTAGGTGGATGTGTGTCCAGCTGCGTCTTGTCATGGGGGGGCCCAACTCCTCCGCATGGTGGGAAACCTGCTTTAGCTGGATTTAATGCATCACAACTTGAGGAATAGTAAACCTTCAAAAGCAACAAAAAAGTGTTTAATTCCTAATGGACAGGCCTAGTCGAGTCACTTTTGGCCAGGGGCAATTGGGGGCTTAATGCTGTGTATGTAGCAATCTGGGCAATCTGAGAGAGAGGAGTTTAAGGGTAATTGCTCAATTTTCTGTCCATGTCAACAGGGGAAATGGGTAGCATTGACTGAGCTCTGTATGGCAGGGAAACTGCACAGATGGGAGATGTGAGACTATCAGTGGAATTTAAAAAGTGCAATCTGCAGAGCACTGCTCCCTTTTCTGTAGCAGCCAAAAGCTTCTCCCAAGTGCAGACTATTCTTTATCATCAGGTGGGAGGGAAGACAGAACAACCAAGTTCACGTTGAAAGGCTTTCCCCTCCCTTCGCTCCTTTCTCCAGCACGGCAGTAGAATCTCTGCTTCGACTTTGCTTGGGTATTTCATTTAGCTTTACTCTGCTTGTGTGTCTCTTTTTGGCATGCAGCTACAAAGGGCTGTTTCCTGTTGGGGTGAAAAATGCTGGCATTTCCCCCACACCCACATCAGCAAACTGCATTGTCCTTTTGGCTAAAGGTTTCTTTGTCATTCCTTTCTTGTTCACCAGTTCTGCGCTGCTGAGTTGCACTCCCCCGGATGCCTGTCTCCTCACTGCATTGTCCTTGGATTTTTCTCCTCAACACTCTACAGGGGCCGGTTAACTAAGGTTGTCATCTCTCTCCCAGCTATCTTTCCCCCACAGACTATTGTCCCATCTTTGGAAGTCCCTTCCCCGCCTTCTCTCTGTTACCCTTGGGATGCACAGCTCCTAGAACAGGGCTTTTCTTGGGCGATTGGGATGTGATGTGCGATTCTCTGTCTGCAGGAACAATGGCTTGTTATTTTAAAGCAGATAGTGTGTGTGAATGAGACAGCTGATTGAAATGAAAGCCTGACTATGCTACACAGACAACCCAAACCTGACCTGCAGGTGAGGAAAGCTGCCAGGAGACAGTCACTAGATCTGTGCCCTCAAGGCAAAACCCCTTCCTGCCTGCTGGGAAGCCTCCTCAAGGAAGCAGAGCTGATGATTAGAGACCTCTCTATACAATGTCAAACCTCTAGAAGGACTTCTTACCCTTCTCCCACGTGCCAGCAGCTCCTTTGCATTTGAACAGGATGGGAGTCCAGGCTCTGTGCACAACAGAGGAGGAAGGGGGCATATGCCATGGTCCCCATATCCTTCTGGGGAGTGATGTCTGTCTGTCAGGTGGGAGGCAGCCCTCACAGGGTATCCAGCACCTGGAATTCACAGCCATAAAATACCAAACACCTCTTGAACTGCATGTGAATATGCACCAACGATGAAATTGCTCCAAACAGAGCTGAGAATAGAGTGCAGTGGGAGTTATTGTTGGCTCTATCATTCCTGCTAAAGTTTGCCAGTTGCTTCCCTGATGAGCTGCTGTTTTTACAGAACGCACCGAGTTCTGGTGGATTCCTGGGGCTGTGAGCTGCAAGGGCAGCTGCAGTGGCTGAGGATGAGAGTTAAGAGAGGGGGGAATGTGCAGGAACAGTCAGGGAGATGGCTAGTGGGTACTTCATAGGCTCAGGAGGCTGTGGTGGAGTGGTTTGGAGAGAGCTAAATGGATGAAAAGTTCTGAGCATCAGTGAAACAGAGACGGAGTGAAAAACATGGTGTTTTGGAAGTGGTATGAATGGGCTGAAGAGAGGGGCCTGGGGGCAGAGAGTGACAGTCACTGCTGAGTTTCTGGGATTCTGCACTGTGACTTTGTGGTTCTGTCAGCACACTGCAGTCCTCCCCTTGGCTGCTCCCCTAAGATGCTACCCTGAGTCTCTGCACAAGGTCAGCGAAGGGCAGACAGCCCAACCTGATGGTTGCCACTGAGCTGTTGGTCCAGGCCAGTTTGAACTCCTCCAGTGACTGCTGGCATTGTGATCGAGAGGCTCTGGTGTGCAAGGAAAGCTCTCTCTTGACAGCCACAGTGGTCGGGGGGAGCAGAGAATATGTTCCAAGGGATACGTCTGAAGTCCTATTTGAAACAGCAGACCAGTGGCCAAGGGGCAGTGGGCAGCTTAATTGCAAGGGAGCACACAGAGCTTGTTGGGGGCTGAAAATGATGGTCTGGGTAAGCATCTTCCATCACTAAATTCTGCGATATGGTAGATACACATTCATATCGGGTCTGTGATTGCTGAGTCCATAAGTGTAGTTGACGGACCAGGTTTACCTAAAATACCCTTTAAGAAAAAGCTCTTGAAAGATGATTACAGAATTGAGACACCATCATTTAAAACTGCCTGAGGCAAACTCCTTTGAAAATTGCAGCAGTGGAGGGACAGAGAGAGAACCGCATAGCCCTTGATTGTAGTGTCGTTCCCTCAGGACCCATCCCCCCTCCCCCTCAGTTTCTCATCTGATATGAGAGAGAGCAGCAGTAAGATTCCTCATCTGTCTTATGAAAATCCGATTCTGAGTGGCTCTGATCAAACCCGGCTGGCTGTCAGCAGCGGTGGCCTTGTGTGGAGGGAGGGAGGCTTCTGAGGAGTTGCTGGATGTGGAAGTGTCATGGGTGCTGCCGATCAAAGAGGCATTTTTTAATAAATATATATAAGAAAAAATAAAAAACCTAAGGATTTAGCATAAAAGAAATGTAGTTTGTCTTGTTTTTCCAGCGTAACATGAAGAGGATGAAATAGAATCAGACACGCCTGCTCCTGATCATACTTCCACAGGAGCATCCTGAGAAGCTGCTTTCCCTGCCACAGTAATGCTCTAATGCAAAATCACTCATCTCCAGCATTGTCAATGAAGGTTTTGTGTTCCTGAGTTCACCAGACCCTCCCTGGGCACCTCAAGCCTTCTCATCTGCTGCCCCACCACCTTCTGAATATGTTTCAGCAGGGGAATACCGCAAAGGAACGGGGAACAGCCTTTGAAAAGAGGAAAAAAGATATTACTGAAAAGGAGGGCAGGCATAGTGCTCTGTCAGGGGGCTGTTGGTAAGGCTAGGAGATGTGTTACCGCTCTAAATGCTGATAACCTCAGGAGTATGGTGGACACCAGGTCCTGAGCCTGGCCTCCAGTCTCTCCTGTCTTCTGCTGCTGGTGAACAAACCTATGCATTAAGAGATTCCTCATCTTTAAAGCCATCAGTATCTGCTCTTCTTGCACAATACAAGACATGGATTACTACCTGTTGAAGCCCTGCGCTGAGCCCAGCGACTCATCTGACAGGGCTGTTGTGTGCCCTGTCTCTCTTCACACTTCCCAGGGGTTGAAACTAGGCAGAGTCAGTAGAAGCCTTGGGAAGGAGTAAATACGCCTGATGCTTGTCCCCAGCAAGCTCTCAGGTGAGGAAGAAGCCATGCCATGCCAAGAGGTCTGTGAAAGCACAGCACTATTGAAGCAAGTAGAGTGTCTCATGGACCACCCAGCCTCCCAGCCAGTCATCTCTCTAGCTGACAGCATCATCAGAGCTTGGTGGCTGAAGGAAAAATAATTTTGTCTGATGCAAGGTAAAGGCATAATCTTTTAAGGCAAGGCTGGAGAGTCAGTACTGAATGTGCTGCATGACCTCCCCTAGATCCTATGAATCCTCTGGCCCCCACTCACTGGGTGACTTTTCCCGTCTGCTTAGCCAGGTTGTGCTGTTACCATTCTCTTCTCAAAAGGGTGCTTTGGGACATGGGACACTCAGGTTATCTTCTGCTGGTCTCAGCTTTTAAGGCAGTGCCCTACTAGCTGTGGTACTACCTGCTTTTCACTCTACTGTTTTCATCTCCCTGCTGGCTGATCAGGCAGGTACGCTGCTCCGTATTGGCCTACTAGTAGGGCAATTTCAGTCAGGGAGAGGCATCCCTATGAAATCAATGTCCAAGCATCCAAAGAAGTGTTCTTTATCCTCTACATTTGCCTGCTGCTCTCCTGAGAAAGCTTCCAAGAGGCTTGAAGCTTGTTTGTGTGTTCAGCAGAAGCTGTCTGTGTCCCTTGTTCCTTATGGTTTTTTGAAGATTTTTTTTTGCCTGTTGCTTTCCAATTTTTTCTTTTCTTTTTTTTTTAATTCTCCATTTTTCCACTTAGAGAGAAAAATTATTTATTGCATTGAGATGTGCCAATTAAAGCCATTTTCTGGTATTTGGTTACTGAAGTGTTTGATGTCTCTCTGACAAGACCATGAAATGCACGGAGTGTCCACAGGGACAGAATTTGCTGAACACGGTGCTTTGTAAATGAGGGGACACAGTGTCGCAGCAGCTCATGAATATGAAACGCCCATGATGCTACCTCAGTGGACTTGGGAACACAGATGAATCCTGTCATGTGCTAAATGAGACCAATTTCTTTCACTTAACTTCATCTTCAATCAGACCTTCTTCCATTTGCCTGTTTAAAATTCCCCAAACGTGATGCAGAAGGTAACAGCATTCAGTAAAACAAAGTTTTGCAGCAGCAGAGATATTGTAATTATTTCAGTTTTACATTTTATAAGCAAGCAACTTAAACTAAAGTTCATTTCATTCTTATGCCTGCTGCGTGGCAGGGGACTGCCAGCTCGAGCAGCCGCTACCCTCTTTGTGTTCTCTGGGTATGGTGGTGTGCGGACAGGGAGGGCAGCACCGTCCCCACTGCAGGAGTGTCCATTCTGAACTGGCCTTTGAAACGCTCACCCAGCTGGGGAAAGCGAATCAGACTGGGTGAGATGGAGTAATTTTTTGGAGTGTCAGGGTGTTGGCTTAGGAGACTCTTAAGCAGCTCATGGAGAAAGTGGCAACCACACTGCTGGCTAACTGCAGGCCTGAACAGGGACATGGTTTCTAGATCTACCTCTGCCACTGATTTATTGCCTGACCTTGAACAGATTCTGTCTGTTCCCACTTATGTGCTGTCTTATATCTAACAGAGAACTTAGTTCCATCTTACTGTGAGCTTGCAGGATTTTAAGGGACCCAGCCTGCAGGTGTTGCTACTAAACCAAAAATCAGCTCTACCTGGGAGGGGAAGTGCAACTCACCAACTTGCAGGAGCAACTGGGTATTAAGGTGGTGCTGGTTCTTCTACTGCCTGCTTGTTGCTTTCTGTAGTTGTCTTCCTCAGCTGTCAGCAAGTTATTTGCTATGAGGTTAAAAAAGGTGACGGTTACTGCGTGTACTCTAATATGAACACATAAAGCTCTCTTTTGTTTATGACTTAAAAAGCCACTGTTCCTTGCTTATTGTTTGGGTATCTGCATGTAGCAGGTCACTCTCAGTCTTTCCCCTATGTCTTTTCCTCCTACCATCCACACACTTCTGCTTTATGCTCTTTGTGTCTTGCCATAACTTAGCTACAAAGCTCTTTTTTTGTAACACCTAGTTTAGTCTGGCTATTGTAATAAAAATACTATTCTTACTTATATGCTGGGATTTATATGTTTTGAGGCAATCAGTTTGGTGCAGTACATTATAACTCCCCCGTTAACCAATATTTGGTTCTGGTGTCTCTCCTACCCCACCATAACTTCTGCACGGATACACAGGCATTTTGGTTTCATTCTTTGTTCACCATCATCTGGGAGATAGAGGGGAACTTGTAATGGTCATCTAGCTTTTAAGTGCTCACTCAGTTTTTTAACCTCTACCATAAGCGGTTTCTAAAGCCAATATCTTGTTTCTTTATGGACTGAGAAATCCATGGGGAAAGGCTTTGTGTTACTCTGTTACCAGTCATTTTGGGCTACAACGAGAAGCCTCGTCCATTCCTCTTTAATGTCACTGCGTGCACTGAGTTTTATGTTCCCCCCTCCATCTTCTGTTGCATACACTCATTTCTTCAGCTTGTAAAACACTACCTGACACGTGTCTATCTATTCTCCCCTCCCTTCAGGTACAATGAAAGCAGGATGCTTGCTCTCAGGGGGAGAGTGAGTGTTGTTTTTAGGAGCACTCACTGGGGGAATGTTACCAGCCGTATGAAATGGAGAATCAAAGGAGTTCTGTCTGGGGGAGACTGGTTGAGGGAGGCGGCATAGGTAACAGTACTTTGCAGCACAGTGTTCAGAAGCCAGCTGGGAGACCAAGAGTGGTAAGATGGTTTGTACTTGATTTGTTCCCTTTTAAAATATTTTTTTACCAGTAACTCAACTTTTCTTTTAATGTTTCTTACTATTAGTATCATATCAGTTCGTTCTGATTTCTAAGTCTGCAAGACAGTGGGGGAAGAACAGCTGAAGCTATAAGATTTTCCTGTTGTTTCTGAGATTTGCCTGCAGTTTTGATTAAAATTGGTTGTTATTAAAGACTATGGAAGCTGCTCTCTCCTCCAAAATGCAGCCAAGTAATGCAGCCGCCCCCCCACCCCGCCCCGCCAAACCTAGAGCTAGACTGCAGAGAATCACTTTGTTTCCAGGTTTTGAAGCTACCCCTTCTTCTCAGCTGCAAAACATTTTCTTTTTGTAATGCACAGGCCATTTGTTCACTTCATTGCAGCGGCCTGGTATCTGTGACGGTGTTTGGTTCTGCGCACAGGCAGCTCCTTAGCATGTAGGTACATTGTGCAGTCATTCCTAAGGTTTACTTACACAGGCACTGAATTCAGGCATGAGAGCCTGGACAGTACAGTGTGTGTCAAGATTCTGTACTGAAACTGCAGGTTTATTGGTGTGATGGAAAATGATCTGAAACACTCACACTGAACAGGAGGGAAAAAAGTGGGCCACAGAACAAAGTACCCAGAGTATGGGTTTGTAATGTAACCTTGTTGTTGGAAAAAGCTGTAGGAGCGCTGCATTGTGAGACTGGGAGGACATGGTCCTGTGGACGTTTCTGCATGTACTAATGTTATATGTAAGTAACAGAACTGCAGCTAATGGGGATATCAAAAGTAAAGCATATGCCTACACTCTTGCAGACCATGTGCTTCTTCCCCCTGCAGCTGACGTAGTGCCATGACTTGGCTGTGTTACCAGAGCTTACTGGAAAAAAAGATGTGAGTCCTAACAAGAGCAACAAAAACAACTAGGGGGCTGGAGACTGAGTGAGGGGAAAGGTTGGCTCCTTGGTGATAAAGTGAGAACTGAGACACTTTGCAAACTGTACAGAGAGAGAAGGGAGATGGATTGTGGAGAGGTGGCACCCTGGGAATTGGCAGAGGGAAGAGGAAATTATGAGTAACAAGTGAAATAAAGACCCAAATATTTTAGGGCTGATTTGCCACTGATAGCAGTTAGCTGGGGGAGCTGATATTTTCTTATAATTTGCAACATTTTTGTTCAGTTTCCTGTCAGTCTCTGACAGTCCTAAAGGGCATTGCTTCTGCCTAGAAATGGACAAATCGTCTGCACTTTGCAGTAAGAACAAGCATGCACTGGCCTTTGTTGGAGGGGCTGGCAGGAGCCCCCAGAGCGTTTCCAGCTCTTCTGTCTGAAATATTTTCAAAGTGTCTATAAAATATTGGACCCTTGAATTTCTTTTGGAAAGAATTTCTACGTGATTGCCTGGGTTTTGCTAATGCAGAGTAGAGGTAAGCGCTCTGCAAGGGGTTTGGGAATCTCTCCATGGAATTCAATGGCAATGAGATAAAATCAGCACTGGAGAATCCAGGAGTCTTCGGGAATCTGCAAAATGGAAGGGACATCACTGATCTGGGCCCTAAGTTTACAGTTTTTTCCAGTGCAAAGAGAGATCAACAAAAGCAAAAGGGAACCAGGAAGAAGAGACCCCAGAAACAGCTGCCAAAATGAGCACCGAGCGAAGAAATTTGGTTTGCTGCTAACACCTTCCACATTTCTGCTGTCAAAAGAGGATAAGGATCTGACCTCCTCCTGCTACAGGGAATGCTGCTCCATGGGTGAGGGCAGCTGTAGTTCTTCATTTAGTTGCATTTGCTGAGCAACATTCAGAGTCTCCTACTGAAAAGGATAAATTAGTTTAGGAGAGATGAGACTGTTTCTCATTCCCATGCTCGTTTGCCTGGACTTAACAGGGCACCTCTGCACAGTGCTTCTTTCCTCCCCTTGGACCAGTCTCATCAGCCTGTTCCCTCCTTGGTCTTTGTTGCTTATATACAGGGACTTTCTCCCACATTATCACTGAGCAGCTGCCTACACAGGTCAGTCTGTCTGCCCATGGAGATACTTTTGTCCCGTAATTGCATTTTGCTACAGGTTTTACCAAGAGCTAGGAGCACCTGCAGGGAAGAGCCAGCAGGATAGCAGCTTCTACTGTGTATTGTCCCTACAAGCAGAGGGCGGGGGGAGATCTGCCCAAATGCCCAGCAAGGCACTGGTGGGGCATTTCTTGCAAGTGCCTTCTCTGTCTAAGGGACAGCCGGGGGGTCTGTTGCTGCAGTTTCCCTTTAAACGTCTTTGGGAAGTTTGCTGTAGTCGCAGAGATGCCCTGCAGGCACCTGCTCCTTGGGCGGTGGGGGAGCTAGAAGGCACAGCTCTGCTGAGGCCGGCCAAGCTGTCACTGCCTTTCGCTGGGGCCAGGCTCTCACGGCAGCCCCTGTCCTGCTCAGCCTTCCGCCAGGCAGCCAATTAGCGAGAAATCCCACTGTGTGGCCGGCTCCGAACAGCCACCGTGCCAAGGCCTGGGCTGACCCATGTCCTGCTGCAGCTGGGCGAGGGCTGCCTCCCGGCCGGCCAGCCGGAGGGATGCGCAGGGGATGTTCAGCAGGAGACGGCGGCTGAGAGCCTGCGAAGCTCTCACAGGAGGTCGGACAAGGGGCTTTTCAGGAAGACCCTGCCCGGACCCCTGAGTACCACAGGTGGGAACATCTCTCCAGCTTCTGAATATTCATTTCAGCCTGGGCTGCAAAACGGGGCAAAGCCAGGCTAGCTGGCTGCTGCCGTCCAGCAGTAGCATGCCTGTGCTGCCAAAAGAGCTGGGAGCAGCCTGCTTGCTCCAGCGTCTGCCCACTGTGTGAGTGAAACCTCTTCCCAGAGCCAAAGCACCAGATTCCCCACAGTCTGAGGGCTCAGGGTCTCCGATGAGCCTTTGTGGACTTGAATCTTTAAAGGAGCTCTGTACTGGTGTACTCTGTCCTTGCTTTGCGCCTCCAGTTACCTCTTCCTTTCTCTGTTTTTGCTGTCTCAATCTCCATCTGTTTGCAGGACTTTGTCAAATCAAAAAGCAGCAAAGCCTTACTCCTGTAGCAGGTTTCAGCATGCACCCAGTTCTTCCTCCTCTCCTCCATTCTTTTGTCTCTAGTGTCCTTTTTAGGTGGAGTAGCCATAGTCCTTGTGCTGGGAATACCTAGTGATCCAGACATCAGCCAATTCCAGGGTCACACTGGAAATAACAAAAAGGTTTAGCACCTTACAGCTAGGTGCATCTTCCCCAGTCTTTGTATCTGCCAAACCCACCAGCACTTCCTTCCTCAGCTATCAGGAAGGTCACAGGCCTCTGCACAGTCTGAGACCCAGCTCCTTCAGCATGTAGTCTTACTTGGCTTCTCTCGGTTTCTGCCCCACATTTCATTTCTAACAGAGTCTAGGTGACTGGTGGCTGAGCTGAGCAAATGATAACACATCTCGTAAGAAGGAAATTCTTGCCAGTCTTAGGATGATGGCAAGCAGGCAGCGGGGTTTAGTGCAGCTGCTTGTTTCAGTTTCAAGGTTGTGTTCAAATGGACGGACCGTGGCTATGGAGTCCTACCCGGCACAAATCTGCTCCTCTTGCAATACTTCTTGTGACCCCAAGCTTCAAAGCTCTATTGCCTTGTTTTAATATTAAACAATATATTATTAATCATTGCCAAATAACTCTGTTGTGTGCTCTAATAAGGAACAGGTTGTTTCATATCTGTGAAGCAAGGGATCCTTTCTCTCTAGTGAGAGGAGAGTATAACACTCCCCACTTACTGCTCCTGCGTTCTCTTGTTGCAGACATTCCCGTGATCCCTGACTTGGAGGAAGTCCAGGAGGAAGATCTGGCCATGCAAGTGGCAGCTCCTCCCAGGTAAGAGCACTGCCAGGTGTTCTTGAGGCTCTCATCAGCAGTGTGAAATGGCTGGTGAAATTAAACTCCATCTTATCTCATGCTCTCTGGACGCCAGTGGCAGTGCCATTCAGCAGGATCTGATGCTGTGTATTGTGGCAGCAGGGCTCCAAGCCGAACAGTGCAAATTTCTTGTTTCCTACTACACAGAGAAAGCAATTACTGCATATTTTCTCTATATATATGAAAACTACATTAGAGTAGCATGTTTGATGTTGCAAAATCAAACTCTCAAAACTTAGGAATTGCTTGATTTAAGGTTGCCTGTATAACCTCAAATGCCTGCAGTACACATGTATTATCACACACGCTTTGATGGCGGTAGGCTGCTTTGCCCTCCCCAGGATATCCTTCTTACTCAAGTGCCTAGTTAATTTGCAGAGTACAATCCTGTTGTTTGAAGGTGTTCTCAGAATAGTCTTGGGGTTAGCTCAAGGGAGACCAGCAAGTTTTAAAAAATGAAAGATTTGGGGGTTTTATCTTAAATGTATCAGTAAAGTCCTCTCTCCCCTGTTGGGCCTATTGCCAACATCACAGACTGGGATTTCTAGTGACCCTTATTTGGGGGGGTGGGATATCTTACTCCTGACCACAGATGCCTCTCTCACAAGTGTGGAGTAGGTATTGTAATTAAATAGCTGTTAACAAAAATAAATGACACTTTATAGTAGAAAATTTAAAATTACTTAGTCTCTCACCAGAGTTCATGGGTTTGTTTTCTCCCTTTTTTTTTTTTATAATCCCATCTGTTACTCCTGTATTCATAGTCTCTCTGCAATAGAAAAGACAACTAATTTTCATGGACAAACACAAACAGAAATTAAATTAATATAGGTATTTTCTCTAGTACCTGTGAAGAGAAGCATGGCACATCAGTATATTACACCCCTACCGCATGTTTCTCTTTGGAGGCTACGTTTTAAGAAATTGTCTTTGATAACTGTGACTCAGCTCAGACATGGCAGTCACAAGGTCCCTACTATCCTGTAGCTTGTGTGGTAGGGCTCTCAGAGCCTGCTGGGGCTGTTCCAATGTTCACTATGTTCCTGTTTTCTTTCTGGCTCTTGCAGCTAGTCTGCGGATCTTCTCTCTGGCGTGCTGGCTTCTGTGACAGAGTCTGTGGTCACTCCACCTCCCATTTTTATGCATGTGCTCAACCTGGCATGCAAATTTGTCAATGACTGTTTGTTTGCTGAATGAGATTTGCTTCTGTCTGGGGACACCCATCTCTAGAGTCCACATGGGTGATGTGGTGATGACACTGAGATGGGTGCCACCAGATTCCTGTTCATGGCACCCTTCTCCTCAGATGTGCTTCCACACTTACCCAGGCTTGTTCTTTGACCCTTTCTGGCTGCAGTGTGCAGGTGAACCGAGTGCTGACCTACCATGACCTGGACAAAGATCTTATGAAGTATGCTGCCTTTCAGACTCTGGTAAGTGGATGTTGCTATGGGGTGGCCAATGTGACTCCCTCTCCTCCCAGGCTCCCATCATCCTCCACAGTGATACTCAGCTGCATAAAATAACACAGCCCTGTCATCCAAACAACTTCCAGTCTGCTTTCAAGTCTGTTCCTCTCTGCAGTGTGGCTTTCATGCTTGTTTGTGCCTGTAAATAGTGTGGGTATGGTATCTGCGGCTCAGATGAGGCTCCTGCTGTTGTCCTGGGCAAAGTGTATGTCCCTTATGAGGCAAATGTGCCTATCTCTAGCAAGACTGATGATGTCCCCTTTCTCACTGTCTGTAAGACTGTGACTGTGTGTGTTCATAGGATGGAGAGGTTGACCTGAAGCTTCTCACCAAAGTTTTGGCTCCAGAGCATGAACTACGAGAGGTGAGTCTTTCTTCTATGGAAACACCAAACACTTCTTATGTATCTCAGACTATACTTGGAAAGCAAGCTTTTGTTCATGGGGAGGAGGAGAGAGATGAGGAGGAGTCTGTGAAGAGGCGCTTGTCCTAGAGGATGGAGGTCTGATTTCCCCAGCAGATTATTTTAAAGATATATAGGGCTTTCTCTATCACTATGATTGGCCTCTTCAGTATGAAAGAGCTAGTAAGGAAAATGTGAAGGGCCTGGTGCTGTCACAGATCCCTGCAGAAACAGTGCTCTGTGTATTGTCTTTTGGTAGCCACTGTGAGCTCCAGGTTGTTCTGCAGGGTGGTACAGAGGGACAAAGGCAGAAACATTTGGAGTTTGGGCAGAGGAATGTGTTAAAGCAGGACAGAACAACCTCAATACAACTTGGGGTGCAGGAGCTCAGGACTTGCAACAAAGGATTTCTGCATCTCGGTATTGCAGATGCTTCAGCAGAAGTGCAGAAGGGTTGAAGATTTTTATGGCTCCTCTTTACGTACTGCCTGGGAGTATCTAAGATTAACAAGTGTCAAAAGAATTTGTCTTTTACAGAATTTTGGAACATGAATAATTCTGTCAAATTCCTTAAATTATAGCAGGGATTCACATTGCAGTCTGTCTAGGATTCCTGTTCTAGCCAACTGAGTCTGGGACTTCCCTGGCAGGGGCAATTGCCTTTGGGTTTCTCTCTTTGCTGTTCATCTTGAATATTTGGCATCATTCAGAGACCTTTGGGTGTCACCAGTAACATTTCAGCATGTTTGTCTTTTTCCTCTTGGTAGGAGGATGTCAGCTGGAATTGGGACCATCTCTTCACAGAGGTGTCCTCAGAACTAGTGACTGAGTGGGACCTGGGACAGTCTGAGAGAGAGGAAAACTTCAGTCTGCCCTAGAGCACTGGCACACCAGACACCTCATACATGCATCCCCTGTAAATAGGTTAGCACTTCAATTTTTCTATTCACTTGTTTGTATTTGAGAATTTATTTCAGACATGAAAATAAAGAGGAACTTTCTTCGTAAGAAAACTGACTTGGGAGAAATTTTGGGTATTTTTTAATAAAAAAACCTTTGTTCTCAAAAGAGATTAAGAATTCTAATCACAATAAAATATTTACTTATGAACAGTCACTTCAACCTCACTAGCACCTTTACAGGTAACTGCAACAGTCGATCTTTTCTCTATGGAAATGCAGCCTCTCCGGCGTGGACCATCTTACAATGGAGCGTGGTTTTCACTGGTGGCTATCAGAGAAACTTAGGCTGATAGGATTTGTTTGCCTAGGACATCAAGATTACCATTTTCCTCACAACAGATGTCACAAGTTGTCAGGATAGCCCTTTTACATATCATCCAGCAGCCTCCAGCCATCCCCTGATAGTTTAACCTCTCTCCTGGAATATTACCTCTGTATTGACTCAGAGGAAGCAGCCTCACTTATTAAACTGCCAACACCGCTTCTTACAGCACCTCTTTTTTCCCTTGTGGTGTCCCAGCTAAGTTCTGACCAGGCCTAACCCCGCTTAGCTTTTGCAGTCAGATGAGATCACAGTCTGAACGGAGATAGCTTCAGGCAATAGGTACTTTGCAAAGAAAATACTGTTTATGCCATGCATGTGAAAGAATGGAGCCTGCTGCCCTGAAACAAGGTGACTCCCTGGTGGGTGTCTCCATGGAACCAGGTAACCCACTCTTATTGTCATCTAAAGAAAAATCCATTTAGCTGTTAATGCCCTGTCCCCATAGAACTGTGGTCATTATTTGCAGGAAACAGTAACATTACTTCTAAGCCAATGTCCTTCAAAGCCTTGTTCCGCTGGAGAATCTTGCTATATACTCCTGGGGAGCAGTGCAGGTGCTGGGATGAAGGCTTGCTGTGCTGCTTTTCTTAGCTTGTTTGGTCAGTCTAATAGAGCGCTGCATTTCCGCTCTTGTACTGACAGCAGGACAGGTCAAATAACTCGGTGTGTAATTCAGTACTCTGCAGAATTTCAGATCGGAGTTGATAAGCCAAACAATTCTACCAACAAGAGAGAAGCAATCGGGTTCCAGTCTGAGGCCACCAAAATAAGGGGAGGCTCATCTGTCTCAAGGAGACACTAAGTTTTTACAACCAAGAAATCTCCCCTATAACTAGAAAACTAGGTGAGACAGAAGCTTGGGAGACCAGTGTGTGGAGGAAAATCCCAAAGTCTTTCTCTGAGCACAGAAACCTGTTTTGGTATGAACAGAAACTTCCCAGCTGAGCTGCTGTCTGCTTTTCTGACACGCCTACGGTTCTTGGTCAAAGAGAATTTAGAATGCTTCCTAAATTCCAGGAAAAAATAAAAATTAAATTCAGCAAACTAGTTTAGTAAATCAGACAAACCCAACAAGCCAGTCTGAGAGGAAGAGAATGGTAAAGGATCCCTCAAGGATCACAGAGAAAGCAGAGGCACTCTCCTCTCCATTGCAAACTGTAGGACTATCTAGCGTGGGTTTACTCCCTTCTACTTGATCTGAGGTTCTCATCCACACTGCTCCTATTAGCAGCTTGCCTGGATTCACCAGTGGTGTCTGCTTCCAGTGAGTGATGGAAGCAGTGAGACTCTAGCTTCTTTGAGGCATGAAGCAAATGTAACTTTCTGTGCCCCAAGAATGAGAGGACAAACTTTGGTTGTTGCAGGAGTGTCTCAAAACAGACTACTGGTACCCCCACTGAAACTTGGGTCTCTGCACCGTGTCCCCACCAGCGAAGTATCTGTCCTACTACCATGCTGCGCTTGCCTCCGGTTTGTTGAGGAGGGAGGCAGGAAAACAACATGAACAGAGAGAGAAAGGGAGGCTGAGAGGTGAGCCCAGCTTTCTCCCTTCAGGCAGTGCCTCAAAGCATAGGAGTTGCACTTTTGGGTCACCTCATAAAACCACGGAGTCACCCACTGCAAATCAACCAGTTCTCAATGACCACAAAAGCTGAAGATGCCCAGGCCTGAGGTACAAGAGTGGGTGAGCTATGGATCCAGCATCTCTGGCTGCCCAGCCTGAGGTATGGTGTGTGATATGTGGCATATTATGTGTTGCGTTTTCTTTAGGGGCTTGGGGAGGTGGCACTGCTGGCCACACGGAGCATTAGCAGTGGATAACTAAGCAGTAGTTAGGACTGTAGCCACTGAGCGCTCCATGCAGGAGTCATGCCAAGCCTATTGCTCCTCTCGCAGCTGTGTGCTGCACCAACAATCCTGGGCTGCCTCCAGGAAGGCTCACAGAGCCATCTTCTGCCTCCAAGAGCTGCTCTGATCATCCTGGGCGGGCACAACACTCCTGTCTAGCTGCTCTCCAGGCAGAGAGGAAGGAGAAGTGGAGCCGGGCTGTGCAGTGCTACTCAACCCCACAGAGGCCACAGGGGCCCTTCAGGAGTCAAGAGGAAGAGGAAAGCACCCCTTGAAAGAAGAGCAGGAGGGACTTCGAACCACCTGGATCCTCTTGGAGATGGTGAGAGGTAGGAATGGGGGAGAGCTTGGGGAGGGCCATTTGAGGTAAGGTGTGGGGAGGAGGGGGCCAGAAGCAAGGGCGAGGTTTGTGGGAGGGGCAGGGTAGGGGCAGGAGGAGTGAGGAAGTTGAATGATTTGGGAACAGGGTATGTATAAAATTTGAAGGGGAGTGAGGCCAGAGCAGGTGCTGGTGGAGAGTCAGGAGAGAACAGAGCACAGGAAGAGCATACTGGGAGTTGAATGAGGCCTTTGCTGATGAGCTGTGGTCACGTTGTGCTGGAGGAACTGCTCTAAAGCTGCATAAAGTCTCCCAGAGGAATGTGCTTGGGGCTGTGGGCTACCCAGCTCTGGCTTGGGGCTCTGGGCAGGGATGCTCTTGGGTGAGAGGCAAGTGTATGTGGGTCAGGCCTGTGCCCGCTCTGGGACCTTGGGAGCCCAGCAAATACCCAGGGAGAGTTTGAGAGTAGAGCTTGAAAAAAATCACAGCCTCATCTATTTTAAGGCAGGAAGAGGTGGCTTTGATCATTTAGTCTGACCTGCTGTAATACAGGCCATGGCAGAGTCCAGTGAGATGTGGCTGAGCTTTGCTTGTCTTTTAGAAAGGCAGACAGTATATTTAAAATACTTCCCTCGTTAGTTTTTCTAATAGATAACTGCCCCTATGGTTCAAAATCTGCTTTATTTCTAGACTCAGTTTTTGACTTTCATCTTCTGCTCCCTGCGCCTGCTTATGCTTTCACCTTCCCAGTTAAGCCATGCTGTCAGATATTTTCTCCTTTCTTCAGTATTTATGTGCACTGTGATCAAGTTGTCTCTTTAATTTCCTTCAATAAACTTAATAGACTGAGACTTGTTTCCATGTCTTTTCAATTCCTTCCCCAGCTGGAGGGGGGAAGGTGAGTGTCTGGCTCCTGGCTTTCCTCCAGCAAGCTGTTCCCACCCACCATCCTTCCTCGGTCGTGTTTTGGTTGCAGTGCTGGGAAGGGGACTGAGGCCTGTGCTTCTCCTCTCTCAGGTCCTGGTGCCGTCAGAGGAGAACCTGCTCCTGTTACTCTCCTTGATAAAAAGAAATGATGAGGTACTTTTGCACGACCACAAACGGTGCCACACCAGTGTGTATTGCACGACCACTAATGGTGCCACACCAGTGTGTATTGGCTGTGACAAAGCTGCCTCAGGAACCTGCATTTCTGAAAAGTCCCACGGAAAGAGCGTGCGAAGGAAGAAATGGCAGGTGTAAATTTTTTCTTGTAACCTGCAAAGGTGTAGCTCTGGTTGATCCTGAGGTGAGGTGAGAAGTGAAAGCAGTTCTCAGAACAGGACACCCGGCTCCTGGGAACTCAGACCAGCCCTCTGGGCTGTGCCAAGCCAAGGAATAATCTCTTGTCAGTCTCCACAGATTTTTATCACAGAGGGGTAAAGCAAGGTGCAGTGGTGTGCCCGGAGCCACACAGCAAATTTGTGGCAGAATCAGGGTTAGAAACAAGGAACCTCGAGTGTCTGATTGAAACATGGTGAGTGTTTCCCATCTTGAGTTTGAAGTTGGTGATTCAGCGTAGACAGTCTTGTGTCCTGCTTGCTCTTTTTTCTGCTCTGTTCAAGCATTGCTGAGGGAGAGCTGCAAACCTGCCAAAGCGTGTGTCGTCAGTGAGCTAATTTGGGGTGTCTACTCAGGGGCTTTCTGGGATTCTGGATGAGTATAAATATCAACCCACAGGTAGCCTCTTGCAGGCTCAGGGCTCAATAGGCTACTCCAGGCAAATGGCGAGCCTCATCACAGACGAAGTAAAAGAAGTGCACTGAGGAAAAATTAATTCTAGGTCCTATCAGTTTTAGGTATCTCTGGGTTTGCTTATAATAACGGATACAATATTTACAGGCTTTTTTGGTGGATTATAGCCTTTCTTGATGCAGATGTTTTACTAGAGTACAGCTTCTTGTTGTTGGGGGTATATTGGGGCAGAGACAGCATACACAGTGCTGGAAAAAAATGTAGAAAATAAAAGCTGAAAAAAAAAAGCCAGACCCAGCAACTTTCCATTAAAGAGCCTCCCTGCCAGCCAGGAGCCTCTTAAAGGGACTCTGGCTGGCTGTTTTATTAAGTGTGACAAAGTGATGGGAGGTGGGGGGGAGCTCCTATGTTAATAAGTTGGAAAGGCACCGCTGTTCCTTTTGCCGGAGCGTCTCAGGGAAAGTGGAATTAATTCATGGCATATGCTCCCAGCATCTGCCGCGGTGACCCGGAGAGGCAGGAGTGCAGCGCCAGGCAGTGCCAGCCAGAGCCCGTATTCCTGCTCCTCTCTGGGGCCTTGCTTGCTGCCTGCCCGTGGCCAAGCGTGGGGGCTGTGTGGCCTCTCCGGCTGAGCGCCCACCCAGCCGCCCGCCTGCCTGCCTGGTGGCCTAGGTGGGATGTCGCAGCCCGTGGCCAGGGTCTTTCCCTCTGAAGGAGGAGACTTCAGGAATCTTCAGGAATATTCAGAGTTGGAAGGGACCTCTAGAGATCATCTAGTCCAACTCCCCTGCTAAAGCAGGATTGCCTAGAGCACATCACTCAGCACTGCATCCAGACGGGCCTTGAAAGTCTCCAGAGAAGGGGACTCCACAACCTCCCTGGGCAGCCTGCTCCAGTGCTCTCTCACCCTCACCGTAAAGAAGTTTATCCTCATATTTGATCAGAACTTCCTATGTTCCAGCTTGTGCCCGTTACCCCTCCTCCTGTTACTGGGAACCACTGAAAAGAGACTGGCTCCATCCTCCTTAAACCCACCCTTTAGATACTTGTAAACATTAATCAGGTCTCCCCTCAGCCTTCTCTTCTCCAGGCTAAAGAGTCCCAGCTCTCTCAGCCTTTCCTCGTAAGGCAGATGCTCCAATCCCTCAATCATCTTTGTTGCCCTTATTCCAGACTTGGGAGGGAGAAGGGTATGTTTGGATAGGAATGAGACCAATTCGAACGGAAACTGATCCAGTTTGTCCCAAGCAGAATTAATTCCTCCCACAACATCCCCTGACCAGTCCTCTCTTCTCCAGCCATCTGACTCGTTCTGTGGCCTACTGTGAGGCTCTGACTCCTCAGTCTCCCTCTTCCTTCTTTCCCACTGCCTCTCTACAGATGATTTGATCCTTTCTTTGAGAGAGAGGACAGAGGTTATATTTGCTTTTAGGTGGGATTTCATTCTCTGTTTGATGGCTCCTGGGAAATAACTTTCCACACCTTTTCCCCTCGACCGACCTGCCCCACGGCCGGGAGCTGTAGCCAGCGGGTACAGGTGGGTGCACTGTGTTCTTTCCAGGCTGCAGCCATCTTTGTCTGTGCTTCCTGCTCTGCATGTGAGCTTTCCCTTGGGAAAGAGCACCCAGAGCCAACCCGCCACTGGCTGCTCTTTCTTCAGCCATATCCATCTACCTTTTTGGATAACTGCCTGGGATACGGGACACTTTCCTGGCCTGGAGAG
This sequence comes from Dromas ardeola, assembly GCA_013398915.1. Classification (NCBI taxonomy): domain Eukaryota; kingdom Metazoa; phylum Chordata; class Aves; order Charadriiformes; family Dromadidae; genus Dromas; species Dromas ardeola. The sequence goes on from VYZM01003948.1 coordinate 182,061, forward strand.
GTGACAGAGCCAGGAGAGACCAGAGCATTGCGTGATCCCCAGACAGGGCAGAGGTGCTCCATGCTGCTTCTGTGCTCTCCCAGCAACTGCCCCCACACCTCAGCAGCTTCTCCTACTTGTGCCCCCTTTCAAAGTGTGGCATCCCAGTCCCGGGCTGTGCTGGGACTGTGCAGCGCTCAGCGAGGGCCAAGGCAGGGTCCCAGCTGTGGGACACCATGAGGGATCAAAGCGACCAGTCCTCTTAGGGCCATACTTTGGGGGGATGACTTGCACTCCTTGCGGCCACAGCTGGGAAGCTGGCCAGAGCTGGGAAGCATCCTGCTTGGTTCAGTCACGAATGCTGCATGACATGGACGTCCAGAGCTCCTGAGCCTGTTAATCTCTCTGCCACAGTCCCTGGGGAGATGAAACCGTGCCTCCTCATACCCCCCTACCCGAGCCTGCCCCAGCAGGCTGCTCTGCACAGACCTCGCTGAGGCCAGAGCAGCTCCGGACCGTGGGCCCTCTTATCGGGCTCCATCTCCTGTCACTTTCAGGACCACTTCATTATCCTTTTATTAGCCCTCTTCTCCTGCTTATCGTTATTAATAATCACGCTGGATCAGCTGGAGTGCTGACAGCTGCCCCTTGTCTATTCTTTCTGTCTATTTTAATCCTTCCTGCTTATCTCAAATAAACCTGATCCTTTTTCTTTTAATTAAAGAAATTTGGTCAGCCAGCCCCTCCTCCATGCAGAGATAGGACTGATCACACCGGTGATATGCAGAGAGCAGGAAAAGGGGCAGATTACTGGGTGACAGTGTTTTCCACAGCCCAAAGATAGGGGATGTCGGAGTAGAGGCTGGAAGAGATGAGGGCGCATGTATGTGGAGAAGACTTGGCTGTGCAGCATCGGGGCACCGTGGGGGTCCTCATCTCGGGATCTCTCTGTCTGGCCCAGGGTACTGGCGCAGGGCTGTGCGACCGCGTCTGTAGGGCAGGCGGGAGGCACCGCTGCAGCAGTGCAACGCAGGCAGGGGACCTCTCCTTGCCCCTTTTGGCTTAGCATGGGTGGCAGTAGCAATGCCAGGCTCGGAGCCTGTTCAGGTGGCACTGCCAGGGCTGCTGGGATCACTGCCGTTCCTGCAGGGGCTAAAGGACTTTGCTTCTCAGTGCTTTCTAATGTCGCCAAGAGGTGCAAGTGCTGGGCTTCACAGTGATGCTCCTGCTTTGTGCTCCCGCAGGCATTGCTTCCTGGGGCCACAGATCTCCTTCTAGCCTCTTAAAAACGCCTCACTGGGCACTTCGCTTGAGCTGAAATATTTGTGTTGTCTGAAGGGACAGGTCACTCCAGGAAGGGCTGTGCAAATAGGCTGGGGGTAAATTGTTGTGCTAATTCACACTTTTATGAACCCATAAACTCAAATCTGCATTCATTGCAATCTGTAAAGTGACTGGAGTGTGGGCTGAAATGCTTAGAAAGTGTTAATCAGGGGTCCGTAACAAAGCAAAACGCTCTGAAGTGCAGCAGCAGGAGCTTGGCCGTAAGCAGCAGGAGTATTCAACCTTAGCGCTAAAAATGCATATTCTTTGGTTCCCAAACGGTTCATTTCAGATGCACAAGTTGCAGCGTTGACTGAATGCGTATGTACCCTCTGCTACAGAATATGGCAACTGGCTCAGATTTGTAGGGCTGCTTCACCCCTGAGAGGCTGTGGGCCCAGGAAGGGTATAGGGCAGAACTTCCTGATGCTCAAGCGAGAGCATAGCTCTGAAATCCTGTCAAGCAGAGCCACGCTGGCTCCTGCCCCTGTGCTTCTGTTGCTTTTGAGTATTTCAGCTGACTGGGATGAACGTTAACCTGCAGTTCAGATGTTGGTGAGGGAGCTGCCCCAACGCAAACCCATGTGCATGGCTGAGCAGATCCTTTAAAAACATGTGATTCTGTAACAATCACAGGCAAGAGCGGTGCATGGTGACATTCATCCTGTTTCTTCCATGTGAAATGTCCCGGTGCTCACAGAAAATCTTTTCATCATTGCTTAATGTTGAACAAAATGCTTGAAAGATGAGAAAATGCAGGGTTCATTTGCCTGAACTGACGCACTAATAACTGGTCAGAGCTTTTATTATCTGACCCCGCTCCTTCAGCAAAAGTCACCCTCCCCCCTTCAGATCCAAGTAAGGAAAATTCTCAGGCTGGTTTTTGGCCCTGAAATGATGAGGGTCACCGTTTTTTGGTGTTGTGGGATGTTTTGAATCAGCCAAAAAAGATGGACTTGCGGTCCAGGGGATAGGCTGAAGTCTTGCTTTGATCATTACCCCGATCAGCAGAACTACCCGCAAAGCCAGAGAAGTGCCTTGGGAAACTGCCAAAGAATTTGGTCCAAGTCAAGCAACCTTCTCAGCGCTTCCAGCTCCAAAGCCAAACTAGAGTTAAGCTTGTGGCTCCCTGTGGCCTGTGGGGTTATGTGTACAGATGGCTGTAAGGCTTGGCGAATCAGCCTGCTAAATGAACGGGTGACAACAGTTCAGGCTATTGTAGCTATACCTGAGCTCGCTCAAAGCTAGTCCAGATAGCAAACTCCATCTAACCCAGAGGGATGAGAAGCAGCCTGGGTTTGCCCAGCTGAGTGCTGTGGCTCCTCTTCTTCAGGGGCCTGAGCTAGCTCTTTTAAAGCCATCTCTGGTATTGCCCCTCTGCATTGCTCTCTGCCCCATAGAGGTACTCTTACACACTTCCATGGCTTGCAAACGCATGGTGCCCAGGACTTAACACCCTGTCTGTCCCCGTGTGAAGGAGATTGGGTGCTCTTCATTTCATACACAGGTACGAGAGTGATGGGCTGATAATGCAAGTTCTCCAGGATCCTACGGTGCGACTGTGACACAGCTAGGAACCGAACCCAGCCCCTTCAAGCATCCATCCAGTGCCGCAGCCACATTACTTTCCTAACTAACTGAAATGATGTGCAAGGCCGGTGTATTTGTTTATTTTGATTTTCAACCAAAAGCTGGTTTCAGGCTATAGAGCTCCTTCCAGATTTTCAAAAACACAAAATAAAACTCCACAGTCTCTGTACAAAACACCTTTCCCAGGAACACCACGGCACACTGCCCCCCTGGTAGTACCCCTGCTGAGATAGAAAACTGTAATCATCTCTTTCCTACTATAAGCCTGCTCCCCTTGTCCCAGAAATACCCAGGGAAAGGGATGGATTGGGAATATGCCAAACTATTTTCCAGTGCAACCTCTGTAAGTCTGAAGCCGATAGGGCTCTTCAGCCTGCTGATGTCTCTCTCTACAGAGTCCACAAAATCAAGCTCTTCTGCTGAGCTCAGCACAAGAGGACCACAGATTAGGGATGGGAAATCTTCTCCTTGCTGAGAGATGCACAGGCCATTCAGAAAGGCTTTGGTCAGTCACACCGTACCACATTGCCTGAAGATTAACCAAGCAAATGTGTTTTCGTTTGTTTTGTTTTTCTTTTTTAAATCACGTGATGGTCAAGAGCCTTTCATGAAGCTGTGGACCCTGTCTATTCCAGGGCCTGTAGGCTCTTGTAACAGGGTACCCCAGCCCCAACACACTTAGTTCTTAATCGAGTGGGACTGGTTGTGGCGCAAAGGCTGTGACAGCTTCTTGATACGTAAGACAGACACAGAGAGAGCTTTGTAGGATGCCCATGACTTGCATGACATGCAATTGAGTATGACCGGTTTGGAGAATAATGTTCAGTATAGGCAACGTCATATTAGGGTAACAGACCCGGAATACGTGTGTGGGTCTAAAACAGGCATCCTTAACTTCACAGATAAATGGGTTTGGTTTTTTTTTTTTGCTTACATAAAGTGGGTATGTATCTGGGTCATACTGGATACACGCCTTTCCTTGGCTAGAGGTGTCTCTGTGCCGCATAGAGCATACCTATATCTCACCAGCTGAGCGGGTTCTGTCCTGTTGGGCCCAGGGATCTGTTTGTCTATCTGTACAACGTCCACACGCACCAGTGATGGCTGAGCTTGGAAGTATTTATGGCAATTAAAATGTTTTGCCTGGAAGCTGTTTTGGGGCTTTTTTGAAGTGAGGATTTTCAGACTTCAAGGTGTTAACAGCCCCTCTAAACGGTTTTGTTTTTTAATTGCAGCAAATGACTGTGGAGCCATTAAACATTCGCCTCTCTGCAGTTGTTTCTAAGCCCTTTCAGTCCTTCTTCTATTTATTCTGTTTAATTCAGTCAGGTAGCTTCGGGGCAGTGAAGATCAATACTTTACTTTGATAGAAAAGAGTCAGGTTTGAAACACAGAGATAAAACTGACACATTTTGTATAAATTTAATTAAAAATGCACCTTTAGTGGCTTGTTGCAAGCACAAAGCCAGCCCTCCATCTAGCTATCTCTCTGTCTCACTCTCTGTCTCTCTCTTCCCTTTCTTGTTCCTAACAGGAAGATCTCTGAATCTGCCTCACCAACAAAGCACCTCGTTTTATGATTTTTGTCTTGAAAGTTTAGCACTGAGGGAGCAGGATGGAAGGGATGTGAAATTCTAAACAGACCTTCTGCTCTCTCCCTGGTCCCATTCCTTTTGGTGGTGGCGGCTGGGGGGACGGGGAAGGAGCCGTCTCCCCAGTGGGGAAAAGAGGGGGATGAGGCAAAATGATTTTTTTTTTTTTTTAAACCCAGCAGATTGGACACCCTGGGGCACTTTCCATTTGGATCTGTAGCTTTCCTCCACTCCCGCCCCCCTCTTCTTGCTTTGTTAAACTGAGAATTATTTTTCTGACTACATGTGCATCCCCGATCCCGCTAGGATAGTGCTGGCCACAAGGCAGTGTCTTTATTCTCTCTTTCTTTTTCCTCCCCTGCCCCCCCCCATTTCTTCCCTCTCCCTCTTTCCCTAACCCTGCTGCCAGTGGGGACATTTGTCTTGTGTTTTATAATCTGGCCCCTTCACCCCCTTTCCCTGCATGTCTCTCTCTCTCTCTCTTTCTCAATCCTGTCTGGCTCGGTTCATTTTTCACTTGAGTGCCTTTCCTCCCAGCCTCCCCTCTGCTCCGGCCTCCCTCTGCTCAACACCAATAAAACACGCACAACACAGGTAGAACAAGGTGCCAGGGCTCAGCGTGACAAACGGCTCACACGCCACTCAATAACCACGGCTGTAAATTGCCCCCTCCTCACCCTCCGCCGGCTCCCGGGGACGGTGGCTCAGCCGGGCCCACACCAAACGCGCTGCCCCGCTGCGGGGTGGGATGGGGGAAACCAGCGGGGGTTTGGACACCGGCCACCCCTGGGGCAGAGACCTTTCCGGTGCTGCCATTTGGGGTTGTGATATTTAATGTCCCTGTTTCACTCCCCCGTGGGGCCGTGCAGCCTGAGGGGGCCCAGGGACTTTTTGGAAAATGGGGGTTGTGCAGCAAGGGGGTGTGAGCCGCCTTCCTGACCTAAAAACCACCTATTTTTTAAGTCATATTTTGTGGCCAAGAGTCTCAAGACTCATTCCGTCATGCAAGCTCTGGGTAGGTTTTCAAGGGGAAGGATGACAGTGTCTTCCCGAAGATTGCCCCGTTCCCGGGGGACAGAGCTGGGCTGGCAGCTCTGGCTGGCCACCACATCACATCTGAGAGCCGGGGCCTCCACGGCTGGCGTTCCCCGTGCAGCTGAGGCACGTCAGCCTCCTACCCCTTGCTGCTGAGCCGCGGCATGGCCTTCCCTGGGATACAGCATCCCTGCCTGCCGCGCCGGCTTGGCATTGCCAGGGCTGCCCCGGCTGCGCGCTCACTCGCACGGCTCCAGTGGCTGCGGTGCTCACCTGGGCTTGGTGCTGTGCACAAACATACAGGAGAGAGGAATAAAGCACCGCCTGAGTAAAATAAACCAGACGCCGAGGAACAGGCCAGGGGAAAAAGAGCCAACTTGAACAAGACCTCTCACCGGCTGGCAGCACCCGCGATCAGCTTCTTCCTGGGTCTGCGGGAACTCCATTGAGAGCAGTGGCATTAAAGAGCACACAGAGAATGGTTGGTACATTATGGATGGTGTGGGAAAAGGGAGCTGGGGGGACAAAGCAGATGTCATTGGTGGAGGCTGGACAGAAAGGAAGGAAAGGGTCTGGAAGATGAGAATAAGCTCAAGGCTCTTGCACAAGCCAGATGAGCTTGTGGAGGAGGCTGAAGGACAAAGAGGCACAGCCATGTACGCTGAAGCAGCAGGAGGAAAAACTGACCTGGATGATGGGGCAAAAGAGCGGCGGTGGCTGCCTCCCCAGCCGTGGGCCTGGGTGGCCCTGGGGGCGCGTGTGTGCGCGGCTGCCGGTGGGTCAGCACACAGGCAGTGCCCCAGCTCCAGGCAGAGCAGGGGCTCTCAGATACAGCCGCAGGGAGTGACGTGCAGCCGCTGCTCGGAAATGTACTCTTTGAATTCCATTGTGTTTGACTTTAGCTGTCAAAACTGCAGTCGCTGTGAATTTTGCTCGAGAACCGGAGGATGCTGTGCGGGTGAAGCTGCTGGTTTTGCAACAAGACGCAAAACTGGGTCCATGCCCCACGGATTTGAGGTGTCAGCCCCTTTTGCCTTAGGTAATTGCCAACTCCAGCAGCTGTGTGTGTCCCCTGTTACCAGTTTCATTTGGCTCTGGGATTCCTCATCACCTCTGCTTGTGTTAATTTGCGCCGGTAATAAGGAAGCATTTCCTACCCTTGTGCTTACAGGAGGCTGCATTTCAGCTACAAGCAAAGAGAGTGCATTTTGTAAATTGATAACCGTGCATTTTGTCGTTGTTAATTGTGCTTTAGCTTGCCAGTGTAAAAGGAAAACATTCATCTTTGCATCGCCCTGTGCCCCAGCCCGTACCGGCCTCTCGGCTCTGCGGTGCAGGCTGCTTGTCTTTACCAGCTAGTAAAAGCAGGGAGTTTCCTTGCTAAGCTGAGGCACGATGGGGTTAACTCTGTCAGTCTGTCTGCATAATATCGGCTGGAACATCAGTTAAAAGTCCTTCTGAGTGATTCGTGGAGGTGAGCGCTGAGGGCTGGTTTCTGGGGGACCGTCCCCGGCAGGAGCGGCGCGGCGTGCAGCGCGCTTCTGCAGACAGGCAACTCCCGCGTCTTCTGCCTTTAATCACGGCAAATGAAAGTTTCTAAACAGGCGGAAGATGCCAGGCTTTTGTGTTCTGCCACCGGAGCTGCCTCCGCGCCGCCGTCAGTGCCGGTAATTGCAGACAGAAGCCGCTTTGTGTTAAAATGGCATCGGTAATTGAAACGGAATTCAGAATCAGGACCCTGCAGGCACCGCTCGGTGAAAGAAGAAATAAAGATCGTTTGGGTCACATCTTTTGTAATTTGCGTTTAATAATCGTACCAGGAGGTACATACAAAGGGAGAGGAGACATGAGAGGCAGCGCGCTCCCTCTCCTCGCACGCACGCTCTGCCTCGCAGCCTTCCCGCGGAGAGGGGGGAGGCTGGCGGGGACCCCGCACCCCGCTCGGCTGGGCAGGGGTGCGGGAGGGCTGATGGGTGCCCCCCAGGGCGGCTCAAGGGCTGCTCTGCGAGGCCGAGACAGGACTGTCCACGGGCAGCCAGAAGGGGAGAACGGCTCCCCTGGTCCGTGTTAAACTGGATGCTCGAGTTCTGGGTTTATGGTTAGGCTGAGGATTTACGGGCCCAGGCGCTGGCTCGTGCTCGGAGGGTCTGGCTGAGCACTGAGCGTCGGAGGGCACTCCACTGATCGGCAGCTTCTTAGTTTCTCTTGGAAATGGGCTCCCTTTGGTATCCTTCGATGGGCTTCTGCGGTTATGCCTATACAGGTATGTTCAAGCAAACTCAAGAATGGCTTGTGCTGAAATGTGCCAAACCTCTTCTACCACAGCACAACGAGCCCTCCTCTGTTCTGCTTATGGGGAACAGTGTGTTGTCGCCTGGGCTCCCCCCACAAATCACAGCCAGGCGGTGCCTAGGAGGGCAGTAGCTGGTGGGGACCAGCACCCCGCCAGGAGGCTGCCCATGTTCAGAGACTGCCAGTGCTAGAGCCCATGCCCTGGTAAATTCACTAGTGTAGATGCAGCCGGGTGGTTTCCTTCTTGCCCTGTTTGGTGGGTGACTTCTGATCTCAGGATATTGGAGTTACTAAGAAAAAGCCATGTAGCAACAAAAATGTTGCTGAGAGATGCTCAGGAGAAGACCGCAGTACAAGGCACAAAGATCCTATCAAAGACTGTGAGGAAAATGGGTGCACACTGAGTGCAGGTAACTTCTGCTCTTTTTGGCTTCATGCTGTGCTTAGTTGATGCTTGTTTGGCCCTGGAAGAAGTGGGATACAGTCTCTCTTTCTTTCACATTAAGCCCCACACTGGTGCTTGCCCTGTTCCAGTACTGCTCCCAGTCTGCCTGTTAGAGGCAGGATGGTGGGTTGGATGGCCCTTTGGACTAATCAGGTACAGTCTGTTTATCTTGTGCTCCTGACAGCCTGTCATGGCATGCTTCTGCCATGCTTGCCATGGAGGTTTGGTCAAAGGCCCCAGAGAGGCTACAGCAGGTTGGTGATGAAGATTTTCTCTCAGCCTCAAATTGTCCAGGGACGTTCAGCTGGTCTTGTAGTGCCCAAAGCATGCGCTCACAGGTCTCTTCCGAAGACTGCATCAACCAGTACAGGGCTGCCTTGTTCCCCTTAGCCCAAGCTCCTGACCCTGAAAGAGCTAAGCCTGTCAGGTACCTCCCCCACAGTCTCTGGGATCACCAAGACCTATGACATGAAGATCTAGCATACATGAAACAAGAAGATCTGGTTCTACGCTCATATAGTCTGCTGACCTGCCCTGTGATTTTCTCTAGCTTTGTCTCTGCTGAGCATTGCCATAGTGCAAAAATAACCCAAATTTCTTCTTCAGTAAAAAAAAAAATGAAACACCAACACTTTTATTTCTTATGCCAAACCCAGCCACATCAAACATGCGCCTAAGGGATGGGAATACCCATTCACATATCCACTTTGGTCTTTCTAAAATCCAGTGACATCCTGGGAGCCACTCTAAATTCAGATGAGATGGACATGGATGCGAGCAGGACCAGTTCGTTCCATCCTTGAACAGTGGCTCTCTTTACCCCAGACTTCAAGTACATTTTGGGGAACAAACTCAGCCCTGGTTACCTTCATTGGTGTCCTGTTACAATCTCATTAGAAAAGAGCACGGGGCACTGCCCGGGTTTCTTTCACACAATGTACATTTTCTCATTGACTCAGGGACAAGCTTCATTGTCACCTGTGGTCAGGATACAAAGGAAACATCTCTGATGTCCAGCAGCTCCCTTGTGCTCTGTATTGATGCTGTAACCTCCCAGTTTCCCCTGCACACGCGCTCTGCATTTCTTCCTTAAGCTGCTTCTGGCAGCTCACCATTTCACAGTTCTTGCCTATGGCCAGGAAGAGCATCATCTGTCAGCTACATCTGGAGCTGCCATCCTGCCTTCTCCCAGGGAGCCCACGGGGTCCTTACCAGAGGGCCAGAGCTGCAGTTGTGACAGGAGAAATTTAGGTTCGGGAGAGGTACCTTGGCTTCTTCTAGTTTTAATTGCTATTAACAAGGAGGAATCTTGTTAAATTAAAGAGCCAGTACCCCGATTTTGCTTTAGCCTAGAGAAGGCTTGGCATCCCTCTGCTCGAATGTTATCAGTAAATACCCAGACACCTGAAGTCAGGTTAGGGACAGCACCTGAAAGAGGTAAAGAAAAGGAGTTTCTCTACTTTGCAGAGAGTGTCCAAGCCCTGTGTAATTACATGCAGACACCCAACCTTTCCTTTTTGCCTGAGAAACTGAGGATGCATTAGCCTTTGGGTGCAGCAGCAGAGCTGCTGAGGAGGTCCATAATTGGCTGAGGAGGTCCACAAGAGGCACTGTGGATGCTTTGACCTTTTCTCTGTGAGCCTTCCTCTCACCTCATGCATGGCAAAGACCTAGCAGGCATCATCATGTTAATCCTGTTAGGATTCACTTGAAAATGGAAACAACTGTGTCACAGCCTGTGTCCTGCAAAGATACCCAAGTGAGCTGGACTGCTGCATATGAGTGGCTTTCTGTCCTCCACTGTCCTACAGTGGTTTTCAGCCCTGGCGGGGGCTGCAGTAATGCGCCTCTGCCCTCTTCCCTCCTTGATTCGGTCCCAAATCCCTCTCCAAATCCTCAGCTCCAGTTTCAGCATCTCCACCCTCTTCCTCCATGGAGACCTAGAGATTGAAGGTGGACGGTCACATGTTAGGTGATGGAGAGAGGAGAGCCCTTTTGAAGAAGAGTTTAAATGAGCCTTCCTGGCCCTGCCTTGCTTTGGTAACTCTCTTAGGGGGCTGTTTCCGTGGGTCTGCTCTTTGGCCCTCTGACAGCCGTGCTATTAGAGACCCTTTTGCATGCTGCAGAAGATGTCATTAGGAGGAGAAGGCCATAAAACTATCAGCAATATCCTCCCCTGATCTGTGCATCTCTCTCACACACCTCTTCCACCACCACGCGTCCTCACACAGTGATTTCATTCGCACTTCCCACACGCTCGCCTGGGATGGTGAGCCCCATACACCCACACCTACACACGCTCACACAGATGCACCGCGCTCTTATCTTCCCCCTTCCCCGGCCTTCCTTCCCTCCTCCCATCTGTTTGTTGAATAATTCCTGGCTAAGTAACTTTCTCTGCGCAGCCCCCGGGCCGGGGCATGGGGACTTGCCCCCTCCTCCCCCCGGCCGTCCAGGGGGCTTTTGAACATGTGTTTCTGGGAGGCAGACACCAGCTGTCTGGGCGACATTTGCATAGTCAGCTAAAAGCCCCTGAGCTGAGCTGGGGACGTCTGGAGGAGCCCATGGCAGGATGGAGGGAAGAGGGAAGCGCTGGTCAGCTCGAGGTCAGCTGGAACAGATTTCCAAACGAACGGACAGATGGCGAAAGGAGATGAGGGGTGGGGGGAGCATGCAAAGGCTTCTACATCAAATAAATAAATCACTGAATGCATAAAGGGAATAAGTGACCACTGTGCCTATGGGCATGGCAATCACTGTGCTGCTTCCTTCAGAGCCCGTGGGGGTGGATGGATGGGGCGAGTGCGGCCTCTCATCACTCTGGGTGCTAGGGAAGGGAGCAGGGTGGACCACGGACCAGGGAAGGGGCAGGGAAGGGTGTGGGGCTCTGTGGGGTCCCAGCGCTGCGAAGCAGCAGCAGGGAGCTGGAGGGTCCCCACAGCCTCCTTGCAGCGAGCCGGAGGGGCCCTGCTCCCAGACTTCCATCCGGATGCCAGCGGGGCCTGCCACAGCCGCGAGGACAGACCCCCCCCTCAACTCACCCGGCCACGCCATGCTTCCAAGGCATCACCATGCCCAGCGGGTTTGGGACTGGGGTTTGTGCAGCCCCGAGCACAGGGTGCCCTCGCGGTACCCACCCTCTGTCCCCGCTGTTTCCCCCACTTCTCCCTCCACTCCAGCTAATTTCATTGGACTGAAAATAATAAAGCAGTCTGTACAGTTTTGCTCCTACAAGGACGTGTCTTTGCCATTCCAGAGTAACAGCAAAACATTTTATTTACGAGCCCCCGTGCTGCCTTTGTGCTCTCTGCTGATCGCCATTCCCGGCTGCCTGCCTGGTTTCATGCTGTCTCCTGTCTGCACAGTTCACTCCTCAGGACAGAAAATACACTTTATTGTTTGATCCTGCAGCGCCTTTTGGAACACTGGGGGAAAAAGCACTCCCTTAGCACATGAATTGCCCAGGCAGAGAGAACTGACTTGCCTCCCCAGTGCTCAGGGTGGCCACAATTGACTTCAGGAAAAAACGGCCAAGAAATGCCATAATAGACAATTAGGGGCTAAGACACCCCGAGAGTACTGTTTTGCTCCTTCCAAGCTGTTTAGCAGTCGCCACATGCCCTCGACCAGGAAGGTTCACAAATTACCTGTTGTCTTTAAAATCCTGTCTGTGGTAACCGTGGGTGTTCCCCTAAACCGCAGGAGTCTGAACCTCTTCTGGGCTTACATCCTCCACAGACCATCGGCAACTCCTACAGGCTTGTTATGCACTACAGTAAGAGGTATTCCTATCAATCACATGCCCTTTTTTTTTTAATTCTTCAGGAGAAGTGGAAATACATTTGTGTTATTTTCTACACAGTCTGAGGGAATTGGTGTTTTTTACCTTTTTTTTGTGGGTGTTTTTATTTTTTTTTCCTAATGCTGTTGCCAGGTTGGTGCTGAATCCTTTCCTGAGGGATGCAAACACATGTTCCCCGTCGTGCGTGCAGGCAGACAGATGTTACAGGAGTGTATAAGGAAGGCTGTCACTAAGGGCCAGCTGGCGCGGAAGGGCAATTCCACATAAACTCCCTGTGTGGATAATCCTCCCCCATGTGAAGGGGTTCTATACATTAAGCAAAACCGTCAGGGTCCTGATGGCACCAATAGGCCTTAATCACCCTGAGTGGTCTCACCTGGGCCCCCACCCACACCCTCTCCCCAGGGGCTCCATTTAAGATCAGCCTGGACCACCCATTCCCTTCCTGAGCTGTGTTGCAGGTCTGCCTGTCTATAGCCCTGTCTCTGGCCTCCTCTCCTAGACACACCTCAGGCCTATGCTGCAGCAGTGTCTCTAGTCCCATCTCTTGATGCTCCTGATGGGATTCCCTGGATGACCCCTGGGCCTGGTTACTTTGCCTTGTCCGGGGCTGTGGATGGACCCTGTTACCAGCACCCACCTCTGGCTGCCATTCTCAGGTGCTGCAGGACCGTGCCTTGGTCAGTGAAGGCACTGCCTGGGTTGGGATCAAACTTGGCTCCCAGCTCACCTTCCCTTAGGAGCAGGCTGTCCTCACTGCTCCATGACACAAAGTGCCGGCTGCAGTTTGCCTGATGAAGACAAGCAACTGAATGTGTGCTGCATTGCATCCACCGGCATCGTGTGCCCCTACTGTCATCCATCTCTCTGAAGCTCCCTGCATCTCTGGCCTGGATTTGGTAATACAGCTAGGCTTTACCCACAAATCTTGCCACTGCTCTGCACACCCCCAATCACTGACAAATGCATCAAGCAGCATTTCTAAGAGGTCACATCCTGGTATTCCAAAGCTGTTCCTCTACTATGCCAAGATTGGCAATCTACTCCTTCCTCTTCTAATCCCATGCCAGAACTTCATTGACATCTCTACGACATCATGTCTTAGCTTCAGCAGCAGCCTCTTCAAGGTGATGAACTTCTTTTTGGAAGTCCAGGTAATGATGTCTTCTTTTATCACAGTTTTGCTCAGAGGTTTCTAGTAAACTAAGGATGGCTGTTTTTCTTTTAGAAAAGCATTTCTGATTTGTCCTCAGTTTCCATTCCTTTTTTTGCTCTTCCAGTTTGTTACCTCTGGCCTGGAGATGCTGAGCTTGGAGAGTTGATGGGCAAAAGCCGCTTACAGTCTAGGCTGATGTGGACATTGGTTGGTGATCTGATCCTTTGCACTCTGAGAAGTAAACTCAGAAATCCCCCCTGATTGATCGGATCCTGCCCTCAGTTTACCTAGTTAACTGCAGGGCTTTTTAATGTAAGAACACCCATTAGGAAGAAATAGGTTTTATCTTTCAATAACACTGGCTGAATTTCTAACCTATTCAGTACTTTTCTGGCTAACCCATAATTTATTAAACAATTGACTCCTCCAAAGTACCAGGCAGTCTTGACTCATCCCAGCTCCCTCTGCATTTGATCTAAATGTCTCTGTTCCGATGCACTAGAAATGAGCAAGCGAGATGTCCTCCGCAGTCAGGAAAGTGTCATGCGTGCCTGTTACAAGGAAGAAATAGTAATTGTTATTAGAGCTCACTAGATATGAAGCAAAATGAAGCGTACCGTTGTTGTTGTTTTTCAGGAAGTCTTGAATTTGGTCCTCAGGGCCTTATTTATCACTTGGAAATACTCACATGCCTGCTGGGATTTCATCAGAACACTTGAAAATCCCCAAAATTTTCTGAATTCTCGCGGCTGGGGGGGGGGGCTCTTCTGTCTCAGGTGTGAGCGGTTTTGTTGTTCTGTGCTTCACAATGTTTGCCCTCTAAACAGGGAGAAGAAACACTCAGTGCAAGTGTTCCACGCAGCTGTTAAAAAGCTGCGTTTCTGCTGTGCCGGGCAGAGGAGGAGATGCCCACGCAGGCTGTTCTCACCTGCCACCTGCTCCCGTCTGGGGCAGATATGCTCCTCAGTCTGAACGCCCCTCTGAGTTTTGCTGCACCGAGTATCTGAAATAACGTCAATGAAATACGCAGGGGAAGAGAAAGCAGGCTTGTGCCAGCTCTCTCTGCATACACGCGTGCGCACATGCTTGCACACGCTATCACAAACCCTGCCAGCTCCCCGAAATCTCCAAGCTGCTGGCAGGGTACGGAGAGTTTGTCTACCTCCAGACTTGAACGTGTGCTTCCCCCTCCGTGGGCAGCTGCTGCCAAATGCCCAGCTCATGTTTTGTTTTATGAATCCCTTGCTTCTATGAGGCTTTTTTATTATTATTATTTGAGCTAAAATGGATCCATAACCTTGTGGGACAAGGACATCGGCCTGGCTGGCAGCGCACATGCTTTCTCGTGCTCACGCTCTCCCTCCCCTCCACAATTACTCTTCATGCAGCACAGAAAATAAAACATTCCAGCAAAATACGACTGCCCCCTCTCCCAACAGGAGGTCACTGAGGCTTGGACTAGCACAAGAAAAAGAAAGCCCAGGGAAAGCGCTGTTCCCTTTTGATTTACGTGCTGGCTGGGCAACAGGAGAGACCGCTGAGTGGAAGGAAGGTACTACGGGAGCTGCTAATTGAGTAATCGCAGCTCAGAGCTGTGGAGAAGGTGGCAGGAGCAGGCAAGAGAGGCCTTCTCTTCTGGCTGGCCGGAGCCCTTACCTTCTTTTCTTGCCCTGGGTTTGAGAGCAACAGGACAGACATATTTGTTTCCTTTTTGACATTGCGCACCACAACTGCTGTGCCTCTGCCATAGCCAAGTCTGCCCCTGGCATCTGTCTCTTCTCCTCATGTTTCCCCTCAAACCCTTTTCATACTTGGGAAGTTTAATGTAGTAGTTGTGTGTCCAAGTAGTCTTAAGCTCTTTTCTTATCTCTGTGTTCAGCCCTTCTTGGTGCAGAGAGTTGGGAAGGTGAACGGTGGCGTTTGCTTGCCATCTTTTTGTTTGTGTTGGCCATGGGATGCTCGGCATGAACACGCCCTTATGCACAGTGCATCATCCTTTCTGCCCACACCCGGACACTGGGGCTTTGAGGCTGAATTCTGCAAGAGCCAAAAATGCTCCTCCGTCCTGCAGCTGAGTGCAAGATGCTGCAATTGTCAGGTTGTGCAGGGGGGGGATATGGCGTCTCCTGGCACGGCTGGGCTCAGCCAGGGACCTGTTGTTCCTTGCTCCTGCCTCTCGCCACACTGAGCTGGCAGCCGCTCGACTCCCTCTCTGCCTGAATTCAAACTTCAGGCACGTGTTCCAAATTGCAGCCAAACTGCACATCATCTCCCGGCACTGGCAATTACCCACCCTCCACGGGCCCGCTGAATCCTATGGCCGATCCCAGGACCATGCTGGAGCTTGGGCAGCTGCAACTGAAGAGGCAAGGTGTGGGCAAGACCTGAGCCCATTTCACTTGCCTTCGTTCGTTATTTCTGAACCCTCTCAGTCTGGCATAATCATTCCCCTGTTCTGAGGGCCACCCCTCCACCTCCTCCACGGATGAGCAGATATTCTTCCGATCAGCCCTTGTTTTTCTCCTGCTCAGGAGGAAGGCGATTACTGCGCTAGTCAGAGCAACCGAGACATTTGTTTCTGGCTGTGAGGGATGCTCGGAGGGGGAGGACAGGCAGAGTCCCTCCAGCATCACTAGAGGTCTCTCTTTATCTGTATGTGCTTGTCTGCAGGGCAATGGGAGAAAAATACACTTGCTCAGAATAATTTCTTCATCTGCTTCTTGACATGCCACAGCCTCGTAGAGCATGCAAGCCCGGCGAAGTCATAGGGCTGAATTCTCCTGGCTCAGTTTCTCTGGATGTCGTCTGCTTGAGAGTGTCTCTGCCTGGGATCTGCCTTCTCCCCGCACCCTGCTCGGCACTGCAGGGCTCTGCAGCTGGGTGGCATCAATAGCCCTTTGCCCTCAGCCTGCCCACCCAGGCACCTGCTCAGAAAGTGACTTGCCAAGACCATGGTCTGAGCTTTCTAGGAGCTGGTTAAGAGCTGATCCTCTCCTGACTCCTCATCCTCTCGCCAGGCTGGCAGTTGTGGTTCTCAGCTTGCCCCTCTGTGCCTGTGCCTCTGCAACTCCTGTGTGCTTGATGGGTGCTGTAAAGCCCTCCAGCATCCCAGCAGAGAGCACGAGCAGCAAAACCTTGATGCTGCTTTAGAGCAGCAGTGGAAGGAGGGGAATGGTCTTACCAGTGCTAAGATTTTTTTGAGGATTTGTTGTCCCCTCTCACAT
This sequence comes from Dromas ardeola, assembly GCA_013398915.1. Classification (NCBI taxonomy): domain Eukaryota; kingdom Metazoa; phylum Chordata; class Aves; order Charadriiformes; family Dromadidae; genus Dromas; species Dromas ardeola. The sequence goes on from VYZM01003948.1 coordinate 198,499, forward strand.
GTGTCTCACTTCACTGTAGCAATGGTGAACCACAGCCTCAAGCAAAATCTTCCTCTGCAGGCTACCTGCAGCACAAGACCTGCTCAGGAGCTGGACTATCCACATCTATGACAAACACTTTGCTCAGGACACTGCAGCTTCTTTTCCTCTTGCTTTTTCCATGCTCTGTTTGGTGACAGACAATGAGCCCTAGCCCAGTGACTCCAGATACCAGCACTTCCCTTCAATATGAGGGCCGGGGTGAATGCAGCTTCATCTGCTTTCTCAACAGAAGAAGGAAAGTTTGCTTCTATATTGTGTTTTCTTTTCCATATGTGGTAGTACACAGCAGCCATCACCTCTGAACAGGCAATGGATCAGTGTCAGGACCCCTCCAGCAGCTCTAGCCTCAGGAGTGGTCCCGCAGGGTGGTTTTGCCCAGAGCAGGAGTTACCCAGCTTCTGTAGCTGGCCTGGCCTTGCAGGCACTGAGCGTGCCAGAAGCAGCCTTGGGAGTGGGCAAGTGGACTTCATGCAGCTTCCATCTCAGCTCTGCTGCCGTGTCGAACTTGCATGTCCCCTGTGTAAAATCACTAGTAGCTGGGCCGAAGAGTGTGCTGCAACTTTTCCTAGCTCTGCCTGGCTCCTATGCTCAGCTTCTTGTGCAAGGTTCTCCCTCATTTTCTTCTCTTCTGAATGGTTTTTCTTTTAAGTTGAGAAGTGGGTGAAATGTTTGTGCTCATTAAGTAAGGCACTGACAGGACAAGGTAGACTGCAAAGCCAGGCTGACCCTCAGAGCTCTGTCAGTGCTCCCTCAGTCTCCTCTGAGCTGTTTTCTGCTGGCTTATTCCTTTCCACCGACACAGGCTTGCAGCCTTGCCAGCAGCCCCCAACTTGACCTGCAGCCCTCGGTGGCAGTGATTCAGCAAGGTGAGCCATGTGGATCTGTAAATCTAGTCCTGGTGGTGGGAAGTGGTCTTTGGAGCATCCCTGCCAGGGCCTGGGAAGGTGGAAGTAGTGTTGACAGAGGTGGCGTAGTCAGTTTGCACATAGCTAGAGATACTGATTCTGGGATACTACTGCCCTTTTGGAAATCTTTTAGATTAGATCCTTGTCTTGTTTTGCTTTCATCAACTGCTCTCCCGATATATCCTTGCTAACGTTCCACTGAGCAGAAAGACAGACAATTCAGGACACAGCACATGAGTGACTTGGGAAATGTGAATAAACAGCATGTCTGCAGCTTTCTTGTGATGCATTTGACTTCTGAGCCCAGGAAGTCACTGGCTGAAAAAGACTGGTTCATTCATCCATTGTCTCATTTTTTTTTTTTCCCTATCTGGTCCTGTCTCTCTTGCTGTACACCAGTGAAACCAGTGAGGTTCTAATATCCTGTGCCAGGCATATTTTCGAAGACCTTACAGATGCCGGTATCCCACATATAATAAAGGCAGATGTACCTCAGTCTGGCTCTTCATGGTGAGGTCCTGCCAACTGGTTCTCCTGGCTACATATGAATAATTTCTACTTTTTTTTATTCTACCCTGTTGCTAAATTTGCTAAATTGCCTACCACTAGCTTTTGCTGCCTGCTGCAGGCTGTTCTGTGAGGAGCGCTGCAAGGTGAGGTGGAGTTAGGTGCTCTTGAATGCTGGAGTCCTGTGAGGGCATGAGCTATTTGGGGCCTGATGAGCACAGGGATCCAGAAATCTGTCTTAATGCAATGAAGGTGCAGAGAAATGATGCAATAGCTGAGGACTACTCCTCTGTGCTTGCTCCTGGAAGGGTGAGAACAGTAGACCAGATTTGGTCTTCCTGGGTCTCTGCAGCCCAGAGAACTGCTCTGAGGTGGCAGCAGAGCAGATACTGGGACATGCTACTGTCATTTGTCTTTCTGATAGATTTTCCCATTGGATAATCTCTGTTTGAGGGAGCTCCAAAGGAGGACAGTGCTTCCCAGTGCAGCTTTTTTTCCCACATACGTGTAGCCTCAGGTCAGCACTGGGCACATTTGCAGAACCACTCAGTTAAATAAAGGCTGAGAAAATAAACTAGGTTGGCAGAGGAAGGGAATGCCTTATTTTCCCAAGCCAGGAAGCATGTGTAGAGGCTGCTGCATAACAGCCAGTCCAAACATACCTCCAAAAGAACCACTGCCAAGCATCATGTCAGATGGTTTCCTTCCCTGTCCCATGAATCCCAAACTTGGTGTTTGGCTACAACATGCAGGGTGGAAGACAGTCAGTGCTTGGGATACAGAGATCCTCTGAATTTGGTGCTTGGGAAATGGGCGGCTTCCCCATGAGGGAGAAACCAATAAAATGACTGAGATCCAAAATCCAGAAAGGGTGGGCACAAGGGATGCCACATCAGCTCTTTTCAACATGTTGCACTGGTATGTAAACCTGAAATACGTTTATCCTGTGACCTCCCATTGACCAGGGAATAGGAAAAATTGAGCAGATACATTGTGAGCTGGTGGAGGAGGGGATTCTCACCCACACACCAAGCATTTGCCTTCCTCTACCTGCTTCCAGCGCAGTGTGGTTTGTGCACATGTATGTTAATATACCTGTTATGCACGAGAGAAGCAGAAAGAGTGACACCAGCTGCTGCTGCTGGTTTCAGTGGGATTTAGGATGCCTAAAAGCCTGGCTGTGGATACATTTAACCCTACTCTGCTGTGTCTGTGCATCTCAGAGATTACTGTACATGTTTGCAGGTGCACAGGCAATTATCTGCCTGCATTTCTCTGTGTTCTCATGTGTTGGTAGGTGCCTTAGTGGCACCTGGTCTGTCCATGTACCTGCGTCTCTGCCTGGGGGTACAGTACAGTGCCGTAACCAGGAATGTCCTGGAGCCGAAGCTGCTGTAGTAATTACAGCAGATAAACTGCTCTGCTGGAGGGTTGCTGTCCGCACCATGCTGCAAGGCAGGCAGCCTGGCTTCACCACCGAAGTCTATTCATTTTAATAAGAGGGACACCCTGTGTTATTAAGAAGAGTGTTTATTACTGTCGCTGCACGCTGACAGCAGCTTCCATCATCGTTAAAAGGCAGATGGGGGGGAGGAGGGTAGGGAGCTGTGCGCTCCTGTCTGGGAGGCTAAGACCCAGCTGGTGAGGAGGCTGGGGGCTGCAGGGCTTCCCCCTTGAAGTTGTGGGTGGTGAGAAGGCCTTTGGGAAGGATGGAGGGGGAAGTGTGGGGCCCTGTTCAGTCTCTTCTCCAGGGCTGAGCAGTTTTGCCTCCAGGTCCCAGCCTAGATGAAGTCTCTTCTGTGCGGGAGGCAGCCCTCCCTACCTTGTGCCCTGCAGGGGCTGGGGGGCTGCAGGCAGAGAAGGGAAAACCGAGGAGGGCAACAGCAGTGGGCACTCACTGGGGGAGGAGGGTACAGGATAAGTGTGGGAAGCTGCTGTGACTGTCCTGAGCCCTCTGCTTGGTCCAAGAGCAGGTCTCAGCACCCCTCTTCTCCCCCTTATTTAGCTGCAACAGCAGCACTGAGCTGTATGGTTTGTACAGCCCTGTCTGGGGCCTCTCACCTGGGACGTGAGTGGGGACATCTTGGCACGCAAGAGCAGGCCCTGGCCCAGGGAATGGCACAAGCAGACCTTCACCCATCGCTGCCTGGACACGCCTCTGGCATTTCTTTAAAATGAGAGGGTATCTGCTGCAGCGCTGGAAGCGCTGTGGGTTTGCAGGTCTCAGGGAAGTGCAAGAGGAGATGGTGAAAGGTGGTGCTTATGGACAGTGTGAACAGCCAACGTTAGTAGTTGGCTTTGGTGTTTTCACTGTGCAGATGAGACCTGAAGTTGAGAGGAGAGACTGCCAGCGCAGGACAGGATAGGGACAGGGCACCAGTGTAAGAAAGAGGTCTGCACGGTGCCTCCTGCTCTGCCCCCCCATTTCTGAGCACCTGAGACATGATGGTTCCCAGATAAAGGTGTTTATGGAGCCAAATCCCTCCTGGATACTGGGCTTCACCTATCTTGTATTGTCAGAAACAACTGCACCCAAAGCTGGAAATGGGCTTCATTACTTTGCTTCTCAAAGCACAAGGGACAGTCATGGATGTTTTTGGCTTTCAGCTGAAGAGCTACAATTTCAGGTACCGCTTTCAGTTTTCAAACAAATAAAAGAAAATGTACTTAAATTTTCCCTGTCTTCCTCCCATGTGTTTCCCTCTCCCTAATTTCTCCTCCAGTATATTCAAAACTGTCCCCAGTTCTTATCTCTGGGCTTCCTTCTCCTTCCTGCACCTTCTGGATTAAAGCTCCTGGATTTATCTTCTCTGAAGGTGAGGTACTAGGGGAGTTACAGCACTACTGGGGACATGAGCCACTTGCCACTCCCTTGCCACTTTCCCTCCTGTGACCTGTAGAGACTCTGGGTGATGACTGTCATAGGATGGAGTTGATGATCCAGGTGGGTCCTTCTGGTGCCCTTTGCCCACTGCAGCACCCATCATAGCAGGTGTTAGCAGACTACAATCCCTCTTGTGCCCTGTACAGGTGTCTCTGCAGTCCCAAGAGGAGACATTCTGTCCCAGCAGAGGAGTGATGGGGGACTGCTCCTTGGTGCAAACCCCAGATGTCCTGTATCTTTATAATGGCAGCAGCTGACTGATGCAGCAGTGATTTCATCCTATCAAGCAACAGGTGAGTGCAAGGGAGCAGGTGGAAAGGAAGTATACGGCAGGGGAGCCCGCAGGCAGGCAGAGGACTGGCAGGGGGCTTGGAGGAATGTGCTGGCTGGGGAGAAACCTGTGTCCTGAGCCAGCGGTGAGTGCTCTGATGTGCAAATTCTGCTGCAGCCATGCTCACTAGAGATGGAGAGGTACAACTCTGGGGTGCTCTGTCCTTGTTCTGTGTGACTTAGTACCTTGCTCTGACAGCTGAAGCTTTTGCTGGTCAGATGCCTCTGGCGGCCAGGGACCGCTCTGGCTGCTCCCCTGGCCCTAGCTCACCTCGTTGAGGCTCTCCAGCCATGCGTGACATTAAGGCTCCTCTAGGTCTCTGCAGGTTTTGCAAGGTTGATTGGGACCAGCACGTGTCACTCTCGGCCACTTCCTCATCACCATAACTCTGGGCTGAATAACAAGAGGCCGAGAATCTGCTAACGCAGGCCCCGGCAGAGTGCCCCATCACTCTCTTTTATTCGCCCTGGAGATTTATGCTGCCTATCTCCCTTCCCTTTGTCCACCAGCCGGGCCCTATAAGTCATGTCCCCAGGCTGACAGGTCACGTGGCTCGTGCCGCTGCCCTGTCAGAGTGACTGATGCCAGGGGGTGATTAAAAGAGAGGAGGGGTGAGAGGTCAGCAGCAGGCGGCGTGATGCGAGCGGGGGGATGTAATTATCACTCCCGTGACATACTGCTGGGGGCTTTCATGGATCGTCACCCGGGCTGGAGGTGGGGAGGGAGGTGCTGGAGCAGGGAGGGGGCGCAGATGGACACAAGGCGAGAGCGGGCAGTGGGGTTATGGGAGGCAGGGGATTTCCATTTTTGAGAGAATCTAGGAAGTATGAAGCCCAGTCTGTTCCCCAAACTGAACTTCTAGCCTCCAGAAAGAGAGAAAAGGCATTTGGAAAGCTGCAGGGACCTTTGCTGGGATCAGGATGCAGCCCTCTGTTTGGAGAGGCTTTTGGCCACTTTAAAATGTTTTAAGTTCCCTCTGCTGCTGCATCCCAACACTGACAACACAACACAGGCAAGAGTACCTTCAGACATTCAAAAATGAGATGCACGTGTGATTTGACTGACAAGTTGGCAGGCTCAGTCACCCAGTGCTCTGTGCTGACGCTGCCCATTTCCCTCTGCAATTCCCCTGCCTGGAGTCTTTCGTGGACAAGATGAGGCTGCCTGGGTAAATAGTCTCCCAGATACTCCATGCAGGCTGTATCTTTGAATGTCCCCTTTCTGGTCAAAGGTAGAGATGAGCAGAGCAAAGAATGAGGAAAAAGTAGATGAAGACAGAATGAGAGGTACATGTCCTGGAGAAGAGGATTTTGGGTGGACAAACAGGAGGACAGCTGTCACATAGCCACATTAATGAGAGAAATAATTTAGATTCTGACAATGGGAAGATTAAGAATGCTGGCTGGCAGATAGGGGCTGGAGAGGCTAAGATGATGTCAAGAAATGTCTTAGCAGTGACTGTAGTCATCAGTATGGTCAGGCTCCAGCGATACTGAGCTTTGGGGCAAGAACTGAGAAGATCCATTTCAGAGTTCACTGTATCTGTCTCTAATCTGATTTAGGTATTTCCAGAGTATCAGAATTTTCCCATGGATTCTGTTTGTGCCTTCCTAAGGCTCCATCGCTTTAACTTGAATTTCTAGTTTGCTCTTCTTGTAACTGGGAACCACTTCATCAAGGTGTTCCCTCGGCTAGGACCGAGAGCTCCAAACCTCCAGGTTCCAAGAGTATACATGGGAGCATTTCCAGCTCCCGTGTTTTCAATGACTCAAACTGTCTTGGTGAGCCACAGATAGCATGGGTATCTCTCACTATAAACAAGCATGAAGTTTAGCATTAGGAACTTGGACTATGTGTGGGAAGGTGGTGAAGAAGAACACACAGTCTGTGCTGTCGTGCCCTCAGAATCCAGTTATGCAGGAATACACTCGTAGGGTAGGTAAAGTGGTCCATCTAGTTCAATATCCAGCCTCTAACAGTGGCTGTCAGTGTCTCACAAGGAAGTTCATGAAACAGGCATATGTGCCCCACCACTACGGTGTTCCCCTAAACTTTTGTAGTTGGAGGATGGTGAGGTGGACAGCTGTACCTAGTGCCGCTTTGAGCTTTTGACTAGTGTTCTTTGACAGTACAGGGAGTGACAGCCCTTCAGACTCAAGGGGTGAATATCTAAGTCAGAGTTGCTCTATTCATCTCTTGGAGGAAGAGATGGAACTTCTTGGTGATCCATAGGCCAGGGATCTATCTTGTTCATGGTGCCTCCTGGTTACTGAGAATGAATGGTTACATATAGATGTCAGGGAGCAAAAGCTACCTGAAATAAACAAAATGAAACCAATCCTAAACAGACCGAACAAGAAGTAACCAATCAACCTCAGTAGCTTCTCATATCATTACTATTTCCATACCAGTATGGCTATAAGGGCAGCCAGAGGAATAATTTGTGGTTAGAGAAAAAATATCACTGAATAAACTAGAGTAAATATTATTCATGCAGTCTGAATTAAAAGATAAGTGTATTCTAAACATTGTCTTTCTCACCAGCCCTGGACGGAACTACCGTCACACATCATTGAAGCTCAAAGGCTCAGAACTTAATTTATTATTAAAATAACTCAACTTAGAAAGAATCACAAAACTCAGCAATACCTGCAGCAGGCAATCTTCAGTCTCCAAATTGTGCATCTTGGCCTTTCATGTAGAGAAAAGGACACACTCCTTCAGATTCTTAGCAGTGTCATGGTACATGTATAGTGGCTCTGCTCCTCTCTGCTTCATTTTGCCATAGCCGTGCTGGGAAGCACAGACAGGTTTTAGTTAATGACTCATATTATTGTCATTCACATGCTAATGTGGCTCCCCTCCAGATTTTCAGCTAGGTGTTTATTTCTGGAAGAGACTATGTGTAATGGGTAGTCCCTGTCACGTCAGCAGAGTGTCATCAATATATATGCAGATTCAGACAAAATACAGCAGGAAGGAACGCTGGAAATTCATCTAATCCAGTCCAGAGATAGCTGTGTGATTCCTTCCAAATGCTTCCCTAACTTCATCTTTAAGAAAAATTATGGTGCTACCACAGTCTCTCTAATCAAATTATTTCAAGACTTTACTACACATACAGCTAAAAAGTTCTCTGAGCTTTCTAAATCTCCCTTGATGCAGTTTAAGGCCACAATTTCTCCTACTCTCCAAAGACTCTGTCTGTTCAAAGCAACGTGCTAAATATTTTAAGACTGCCATCATGCCTCCTCCAGTCTTTTTTTCACCTAGACTAAACAAATCTAGTTACAGCCTTTCCCTGGCAGGCCAGGTTTTCTAGACCTGTGATCATTCTTGCTTAACTTCCCTGGGTTCTTCTGGCTCCTCCACTTTTTTGCCTTGAAGTTCAGTGTCCAGAGAGGAACAAGGAAGGGCCAAGAAGCCCAGCTCAGGCCTTAATTACACTAATGAGAGCATGAGGATTAGTTCTTGTGCCTTACAGGCTGTTCTCGTTTCTCATTGTTTGCCTTTTCACAACAGCTTGGCATGGGGATTTGTCTTCAAATTGTGACCCGCTGTTTCTTGCTACATCCATTTCTATAGTTCTGCTACCTACCTGATTCTTCTCCAGCCCCATGATTGTGTAGTTGATTATTCAGGCTCAGATGTACTGGGGAGGGTGTATGCTACGGGAGCTTTAGTCCATCTCCTCTATCACTTCCAAGTGCAACACGCATGTGATATGTCCTGTGCTGAGCCTGTGTGGCTCTGCAAGTCTCCCACCTTCCGCTTAGTTGTATAGTTGCATCTGCTTGTGTTATTCCTACCTGATGGTTGAGTGTGGTGCTCTGGCCGACCTGCCTCCTTTCTTCCAGACCATTTTCTCCAATTTGTCAAGGTCATTTTGGATTCTCAGCCCATTCTACAATGTCCATTCAGTCTCTTCCAGCTTAAGTAATCTGTAAATTTGTGAGCAAGCTCTCTGGTACAGTGAAGCCTGTGATAATGAGTCACCGCCCCCTGGAAACGAGGAAATGATTATACCTTATTTGGAATCAGCTACAAAAGTTATTGAAAATTAAAATAGTGGGAACTGGAAACCAAAAAGGATGAACTTAACCAATGAATTGTCCATTGAGTCACCTCCTATTTGGTGGTGCTGGAACAGTTGCCTTTTTTAGTGTAGCTAAAGAAATCCTGTCACTTAAAGTACTAAGGACTGAAACTGAACATGATTGGGAAATGGGAGACCACGAGTGACACAGAGTAGAAAGGTACTTGAGTTAAAAAGAGCTGTGTGAATACAAACAAGATTTTTTTGCAACTATTAACTCTAGTAAAAAGTGGGATTCCTTTTCCTTGTGTTCATTTTCCATAAGGGTTATAGGTAGTGGGCATTGGCAGGAAAAGTTTGGTGAACTGGAAATTTTAAATCAAGGAGGAATTCCAGATGTGAAATCTGAGCATTTGTGTCAGAAACCTCGATTGTAGGGCTGTTCTAGGATATTACAGCATTGGGACTACAAAGAGCTCTTCCACACCGCACCAAACAACTCGGTTGTAATCTTGCACACCAAGTGCAAAATCCCTCTTTTCTTTTGTCTTTAAGCCCAGATTCATTCCTCAAAACTGCTTCATGAATTCCAAGCAGCAAATACACTCGAGACAATTCAACTCGAAGGAACAACCCACAAATGGAGAAATAGGTTAAATTTGGCAAATAGAGTATTTGCTAGATACTGCTTGCTTAGCTTTACAGGGGACTGGAAAGGACAAGCCAAAACAGCTGTTCCTAGTCTTTGCACGAGAGAAGTTTCCTTGAAGAAGGCATTAGGAGTCTGTTATTCTGGGACAGAAGAGACAAGGGAAAGGGAAGAATTTACTGACGATGAGCTCTGGCAATGGTGACGGGAGGCCAAAGGATAATGGTAGTAAGCAGAGGAACTGGATGAGGATAGGCAGGGCGAATGAGAGCAACAGATAGGAGTGGGAGATACCAGAGGGGTGGGGAGGAGGTGAGGGAGTGAGCCAGGAGAAGACAGCGTGACTGTGTCTGATCTACACTGACGAGTACCAATGTTAACTGTCACCTCTCATCTCCAAACTAAATCACACCTGGAATTGGAGGCAGCGAGGAGCTGATAGAGTCAGCCTTAGAGAGCCGACAAGTCAATCAGAGCGGAGATGCGTGGAGAGACACCAGCTTTATAGGGCTCGGTGCCTTCATTCATCGCGGGATTTACACCTGTCAGCCTCCCGGCGGGGGGAGCGCGCTGGGGCTCACTTCAGCAACGCTTAAAATGGGACAACAGGCACATTACTGCAATCACCCTCCGCTCCCCTTTCCTCTGGAGGGTGTGTTTTATATTACAGGGAGCTCAGCTGCCTTTGCTAGTTGCATTTGAAGCTGAACGCACCTCCTGCCACGAGGAAAAGGACTGCTTGCATTTCAGGACCTGGAGGGCTATTCCCCACACAACTGCAATGCCCCAGACCAAAGCGGGAGGGAGGGCTGTGCAGGGCAGGGGGAAGTGACAGAGTAACCGCTGGCTAACCAAAAAGCTTCAGGAGCTATGTAGGCTGCACAATCGCATTGCGTTATCTGAGTCTGTCATGATCTTTATTAGAAGAGGTCAGCGGAGGCCAGACCAAGAGATCAGCCTCCCTGTCTTTTACCTAGCTCTTCTCAAATACCTGCAGTGCTCCATAAAGACCCTCCTCTCCTTTCAAAAGAGCCCCCAGATCAGAACTCTTCCCTGCTGGCTAAATCCTGGGTACCAAAGCTTGTGATACAGGCTTTGAGCTGCCTGATCTCTTAATCCAGCTGTGTGTATTCATTTGAAACTGAAAGCAGCTCCTTTTTGTCGTCTGCTTCTCAGCATTAACTTCTCTTTGATGTAATTCTTGCTTCCGATGCTCTCTCCCTTCATGGGGAAGATTAGTGTGAAATTGGCCTGCTTCTCCAGAGACTGCAGTGTTAAGCCTCCAACACTTGGTCCTTATTGGAAATCCTTAACCCACATCAAGAGGAGGGGGAGGGAAGGAAAGTGTAAGAGTCCCAGAGTTGACTCTTCCAGGGCTCTGCTGCCTCCATTCCCTTTGCTGTTTTGGGAGTGAGGAGCATGGATGTTGAAGGAGGTAGGGATGTGCCCTGAGTGATGCAGGTATTTTAAAGCAGGGACAAAGATGGCATACTAGATGCTAGGCATATATCCTCTCAGGCTGAGAAGAGAGGATGGCAATGCAGAGGTAATCAGAGGGACTGTGAGCATGCAAACAGTATGCCCAGGCTGCTCAGAGTGACACCCACATTTTGGGAGTTAAGCCACAAAATTGGACGTTGCTAATCTTCTTTGAAGAAATAGGCTTGGAGATGGATTGCCTATGCCCATGTGGTGGGAATGGAGTGCAGGGGACAGAAGTTCCCTCTTCTCCTGGGAGGGATGTGGCTGCAGGGTTGTCTTGTACTCATCTGGAGTTTTTTTTCCTCATGAGAAGGGGAACGGGCTCAGTGGGGATGACCTTCAGTGAGCTCCAGAACTGCAGTTCCTGAGTGTCTGTGCCTTAGACAAGTTGCTCCTGAGGGTCTCCCTTCCCCACAGTGCCAGGACAACATCCTCTTCCTTTCACCCTGCTTCTTGTGCCTGTCTTGCCCCATGCGGCTGCTCTCTGCTTGTCTTCCATCATCCCACCATTACATGTTCTTCTACTTCAACTTTACTCCAACAACTACTTCCGCCAGCCCTTGGATCTGCTCCTGCTACTTTCTCCTCCACCAGCCCCTCCTGCCCACACTGGTTTTCCTGGTGGCTCTTACCTACTCCCCGAACCCTCAGGTCCTGACATGTGCTGCGCTCCAGCCCTACCATCCCCTCCTGCATGGTCCCGCTCGGTTGCCCTCCCCACAAACACACGGTGCCATTATCTCAGGGAAGGGCCTTGAGCACCCCCCTTGGTTTAGCCTTGTGCTTCCTCTCGCTTGGTCGCCCCCCTCCCTTACCCAGGTCTGCAAATCACTCCTTCCCATGTCAGCCAGCAAATTGGTTTATCCTCCCCCCATCCCAGCTTTCATTACCTTGCCGAAATGAAGCGATATCTCCTCGGCGGAGGCTTCCCGTCGCTGCAGCCAGTACCCAAATCATGAGAGCTGGCATAATAAATGAAGACAAAGTGCCGGCGGCCCGGGCCATCTCTCCCACTGCGCCACTAGCCGCTGCCAGCTTCATTATTCGCTTAAGTTGCCGGAGAAAATTACTTAACCCTGACCCGTGTATTAGGGCCCTGTATTAATGCTGCGACAGGCGTCTCTTACAGCAAAGAACAATTTATTAGAGCCGAAACAGGCTGCTTTTCTCTGTCATTTTTCCAATCTGAGCTTTGAACACACATCATTAAACTTGTCTGACTCTCTCCCCTTCTCCATCATTCCTTTTTTATTTTTTTAAACAGAAAGCGCTGTAGAGAATGGAGATTGTTCTGAACTCGCTGTGTGCCTCGGACTTTGCCCCCTCCTTTTTCCCCCCTATGCTCTTTTCTCCAAACACAGTCCATGTCTCCATCTCTCTCTGTCTAATTCACCCTTACTCTCCTCTCTTTGTAGTCACATTTCTGCTTTTCAAACTCTTCTTCCTGAAATTATCTCATATTCTCTGCTTGCAGCTCTGTTTGTTTGCCCATCCCTCTTTGTACAGGTGTCATGCGCTCTTTCACTCCATGAGTTTGGCTGATGTCCTCACTACTTTCTCTGTGTCGAACTGGAGGAAGAATGCTGGGAAGTGCACAGTCCCTATGCCAGCATAGGGTCTGTCCCACCTTGCCCTAGGACTTGCTGGGATACCAGAGATCATCAGAACATCTTGGACTTGCCCTGTGAACTGATTTTCAGCACTTTCACCCTTGTCCCATTCTCTCCAAGGGCTCCACCTAACCACTGTTCGGTCATAGAGCAGTGCCCAAGCACTGTGAGAACAAAGTGTGAGGGTTTCAGCAGGACTGGTTCTGTGTGTGGGAGGGAGCTTTCTTCTTACTTGCTGAAATACTTCCACATGCTTTGGTGGGGTTCAGTTATGCTCTCTTTTTTTATAGCTGACTCGTTATAAGACCTAGAGTAACGCATGATAATACAGAAACACATGGTCAAAATAATCATGCTGTCCCTTTTGAATCCCGTGCTTATGGACCAAACACAGAGGCAAAGAGGAGTTAGATACAGGGTGATGACCAAGAAAGTAATAATAAATAGGAGCATTGGTCATTTTAGCTCAGTAGCATTGAAGCTGCGTGTACTGCCTTGTTTGGTTCCCCACCTTCTCTCTGTTAATTTGCTTTTTATTTTTTTTCTCTCCCTTTGTATACCATCTATCAACTTCCATATTGTTTTCTCACTGACCCATTTAATGAAATGATTGTGTAGCTCTTATATCACTGTAATATTTAAATTCTGTCTCTTCTTTTTCCCTTTTTCAGTGCTTTCCCCTGTTTGAGAAGCTGTAATCCTCTCCTCTCTGTCCCATCCATCTTCTTGTGTTATCTCAGTCACTGTCCTTGCTTCACTGTCACTACTTGGCTCTTTTCCCCCCAAACACCTCCCCTTTCTCTTCCTTTTATATATTCCAGTTGTCCCCTTTCCTGGTCTCATTCCACACTCGTCATTATAATTGACACTTCAGAGCCATCAATTGGGATGAGTTTAGCGGGGGGCTGAGCATGCAGTCTCTCACCTTTTCTACTTCCTGATGGGATGCAGAGAGAGAGAGGATAAGAAGCAGCCATACAAGCTCTTCCTCAGATCTCATTGCTGCAGCCTTGCAAGGTTGGTGGCAGAATACCGTCTGAGGAAGGAAAGAGCTAGTAGCGGAGGCTTTTGCAAATGCCTGATTATTTTTGGTTTGAGATGCAAGGCCTGGACTTCCCCACTTGAAGGCAACCTGGGCTATGTGAGCGCAGAACAATAGCTCAGACCGGGTATTCAAAGCTGGAAGCTACCACCTTACAATAGCCTCTGTGGAGTTTCAGCTGTTTAAGGTTTGGCGACAGGGCATTTGTGTCTAACTGCCCAGGATTTAGCGCTTAGTCCCTGGGTCAGGCTGCCCATCGTGCGATTGTATTTTGTCTCCAGAACCTCTCTGGCCAGAGGTCAGATTAGCTGAGGGGCTGCATGAAGCCTATGTTGGCTTTAGTATCAGCTGTATTAGACTAGAGCTAACTATCTGTCATGCTTTAACCCCAGCCAGCAACTAAGCACCACACAGCCACTCACTCACTGTCCCCCCCCAGGTGGGATGGGAGAGAGAATTGAAAGGGTAAAAGTGAGAAAACTCATGGGTTGAGACAGAGACAGTTTAATCAGTTAAGTAAAAGCCGTGCATGCAAGCAAAGCAAAACGAGGAATTCATTCACTACTTCACACCGGCAGACAGGTGTTCAGCCATCTCCAGGAAAGCAGGGCTCCATCATGTGTAACAAGCACTTGGGAAGACAAGCACTATAATGTCCCCCCCTTTTCTTCTTCCTCTCCTAGCTTTATATGCTGAGCATGGTGTCATATGGTATGGAATATCCCTTTGGCCAGCTGGGGTCAGCTGTCCCAGCTGTGTCCCCTCCCAGCTTCTTGGGTGCCCCCTGCCTTCTTGTTGGCGGGGCAGCGTGAGAAGCTGAAAAGTCCCTGACTGCTTAGCAACAACTGAAATATTACTGTGTTATCAACACTATTCTCATCTTAAATCCAAAATACAGCACTATACCAGCTGCTAGTAAGAAAATTAACTCTATCCCAGATGAAACCAGAACACTATTAATACAGGATCTTCCTCTCTATTCATTAGTTGACTGGTGATACTAGAAATTCAAGGCTAAGCCCTCAGAATCTTTAGATAAAATGACATGAGTAACCCAGAATTTCAACACACAAACTATTTATGACAACCGTTCTTCTCCATTTCCATTTTACTGGTGATTTGCACAAGAAATCAGCAAGAAATGGACAATTTGTTAAAGAGGAAAGGCTAAATAGACAGACTCTCACAAATCATTCTGGCTTCAAAGATTTCTAAGTTTGGCTCTGGGCCCACTCTTAACTGTCTGTTAACAATTTGCTCTTTGCCAGTAATTGTCCCATGGGGATAAGCGAATGAAGAGAAATTGCTAAGGATTGAATGGATTGTGGTGACCACTCTGCCCTCCAGCTAGCTTTCCAAGAGACCATATATTCCTGGACATGTCCTCTACTTGTCAGCAATGAAAACTTGGTGCTAAAATGGGAGGCCTCGCCTTGTGTGGAGGGTCTGCTTCTGTTTGAATCTCCCAGAGGAGCTGGAGATTATTAGAGCTCAACACATGGCCAGCGGTAGATGGGATTAGGCTAAGAAAAGGTAGGAGATCTCTCTGGGGTGGGAGTTACGATGTTTGTGCTACTTTATGCAGAACTCCATACATTGTGATGGTGAGCACTTCTGTCTGCCTTCATGTTCTCTGGCCCGATCTAGACGAGAAGTAGCCCACTTACCTTCTAAAAGTATTTCTGTTTTCACATCAATTTATTGTGAGTGCAGTGCTGCATTGAGTTTCCTGCAGTCTATAGAGTGAGACAATCTGCCCCTCATCCCGGGCCTAGAGGAATGGCTTTTGTCAAAGGAAGAGGAGAGAGTTCAGTCCCCATAATTTTTTTCAATCTGCAGCTACTCAGCCGATACTTTGACTTCTCTGTTGCAGCTTTTCTCTCTGGTATGGACCTTGCCAAAGCCCCCTTTGTCATCTCGGAATAGGATTTTTGACAGTCTTAAGTACAGCATTGGCAATAGACTAACAACAAAAAAATCGTAATAACTAAAGCATTAGCTAATATTAACTACGGGAGTAATGGGTTAGATGGATTACTCTAATTTAGTAGAATCTTTATTATCTTCCTGTCCACTGCAAATTTGTCTGGGATGCCAAAGGTTTATATTGAAAAAAGAAGGAAAATTGAAGTGATGGGTTTGTTTTTTTCATTGCATCATTCATAGGCAAGGTATGAGAAGTTCAACTTTTTATCCTAGTCCCATCCCCTGGTGTTTATGTGGGCTGGATGAATTTTCAAGGCTGCTTACCTTCCCGAAGGGGGAGAAAGTTATTTCTAGCAATGTCAGGAATCAAGCGGATTCTGTAGCTATTTGTCAGGGGAGTGATTGTGAGTTGAAGGACAGCAAATTCATGAAGACATACACATGGTGCATGAGATGGCTTGGGGGCTGGTGGGCTGTATCACAGCAGTGATACCTCTAAAATAGGGGAAATAGCTCAGAAGGAGTCACACATGCAAAGAGTGGTGCAAAAGCTGGACCAAAGTACAATCTGGGGTAGTTTTCTTCTGCTTGTACATCATTTCTGTGAGTGATTGAGACAGTCAGGGGTCCTAGCTTTTAGCCACCTGTTGAGGAATCAGCTAATGAGAGACACTCTGAATGGCCATGCCTGACCTCCCCACATAGCTGGGAGGGAGGCCAACACTTTTGTGCGTCGTCTTCTTTGGCCATCAGGGAAAGGCGTTTAAGATGAGCTGTCGGCTGGGCCTTTATGAGCTGAACAACGCCAATGGATTTTTGGTTATGAGTGCGCAGGCTCTGCCACCACGTAAAGTGTCCCTCCAGACACTAAAACTGCTGATCTTTGGAACAACTTCGTTGCTTTTTCCTCAGATGTGGGTAGGGGGTCATTGGGGCTGACAGGGAGAGGAGGGGTGGAGGAGATGGCAATGAGGGTGAGAGGGGATGGTTGGTTGGTGCGGCTGCCCTTCTGCTGGGAGTCCCTCCCAAATTCCCTGCCACTCTCCTGCTCAGCCTGATAGCTCCTCCAAGTTCTCTAATCACCTTCTTGCTGTAATGAGCCTCTCATCTCACTGATGGAAATCAGGGTATTTGGTTATGAAAGGGACACTGTTAATAACACGATCTCTCTCTTCCCCACTCCATCCCCCACTCCCCCGCCAGCCCCCCTCCCAGCTCTCCACACAATTCTCTCAATTAACGATAGGCAGAAATTAATTTTTCCCCTGGACTGAAACAATTGCTTGGCGGAGGATTGCCAGCTCGGCTCCAGATAGGGACCTTTCCCAGCAGGGCCCAGAGAAAGGAGGAGAGACCGAGGCGATAAGCGGGGCCCTATCAGCAGCCACAGGACACAGTAATACAAATGTTATCCTTAGAAATGTATTTAAAGAGGATATGTTTATAATTCGAAGGGGATTGTCAGGCTGTTTCCCTCCCCCTCCCCACAGATCCACGCTGATGCCTTCTTCCTTACCACGAAGCGCGCTCAACCCTCCAAAAGCCTTGGCAATGTCAGCACAGAAGGCTCCCCTGGACACAGCACGGGGTAGGAGGAGGGGGTGCCTGAGTGCAGTGCTGGAAACGGCCATGGAAGGCCACAGCACCTGGCACGCAAAAGCCAGGTAAGGCGGCGAGCAGGATCTGCTCAAGGGGCAGGGGCTTGCAGCAGGTCTGCTTGGGTCTTGAGCAACAAGAGGCAAGGACGAGGCAAGTATGCTGTGCAGAAAGAAAGCAGTGGTAAGAGGAATGAGCAAATACATGGAGATAAGGGAGGAGAGCCCTGGCTGCAGGCTGGTCTGGAGGGCAGGAGGAGGTTATGTTCAGCCTGGGGCAGGGATCCAGCTGCTGTTGCATGCAAGTGTGTTCCAGTAACACCTGTGACTCAGAAAATGTGACTCTTGGTTGCTTTCTAAGGCTACACATTTATAGGTCACATATGCCTAATACTTCCATGTTTAAAAATAAGCCACCCGGCCCAGCCCAAACTGTGAATGCCAGCCATCCTGCAGGGCTACCCCAACAAGTGAGCCCCTGGCAGAAACACCTAACCTGGTTCACACATCCAGTGAGTAGAGCACCTTCACCTTCCCCTTGAATAGGGAATGACAATACATCCAATGAGGCCTTCTGGCCACCCCCGCTTGCCTGCCACCCTGCCTGCCTCCATTATGCAGGTTTGTGACGTGCCCTGCATAAGACCTGCTGCTCTCCTGCATACCAGGTAGGTAATCTCACTGCAACAGGCAGACGATTGCAAGCCGCAGGGACAGCAGGAGAGGAGCAAGGACTCCACAGAGGACTTTCAGAAAGCAAAACCTGCAGCCATTATAACTGCAAAAGGCATCATTCCAGCCTCCTCGAGGCTTCACCAGTCCTTGTGGGTGATCCCCACACTTGGCTGTGCTGGCTTTCTTTGAGGCGTGCAGCTTTTGAAACACTGCTTGCTCTTGCTGAGGGCAAGCTAGCACTCAGTTCCTGCCACCCGACATTAACATCCACGATATTCCAGCCCTCAGCAGCATCACTGGTACCGCTGCCAGCTCTCTGCTGCCATGGCAAATGTATTTCTTTTCTGAACATGAAAGCATCCTCAGGGGATTTAGCTGGGTCCCCAAGGCCAGCTGGGAGACTGCTGAGTGCCCCCCAGGGTGACTTGGAGGCCACTGTTAATACACCAGCAATGGCAGGTGGACAGGCACCATAGTAAGAACACAGGCCATTCCAGCCCTACAGAAGTCCTTGATCTATTGCCAAATAAAGCAAAAATATCCACTAAAATGTGCTAGATAAGAGATGAGTAGCTTCATGACCAGGCTTTCAGTTGCAAGACTAAGGGGATTCCTGTAATTCGTTTAGTGGTTCTTCAGTTCCTGCCTTGCTTGCTCTCATTTTCTCTTTTTATTTAGTTCTTGCTTCCAAGTTACAGCATTATTAACATCCTGCTTGCTATATTTAAATGTCCTTTCTATGGAAGAATCCACATAAAATTGATTTATCTTCATTTTTAATTTTTTTTTCCTGAGGAACTCTGCATCTGTGATACCTTGTCTCTCGTCTGTCAGTAATAATAAGGTTTGGTTTATGTTGCCTCACACCTGTATTTACAGTGTACTCTTCACAGCAATCAGAAGTTTGACTTGGTCATATCAGCAGGAGTGGCATCTTGTTGCAAGTCCTGACCATGTAGCCCACACATGGTCATTGCTCAGCTGACTGCTAGCAGACACAAAGTCCCCGTGAATCCTGACTGAGGTAGGATCTGCATCTCTGTTTAGTGCTCAGCACACAATACTGGAAGGAGGATGGCCCTCATATGCACCAGGTTCCACGAACCTGGCTCCCCTCACTTCAGCTCACTCTGTCTCCATCCGCTGCCAGACGTGTGAACGCAAGCAACAGTCCTAGAAGGTGCAGAGCATCTCTATGACTAGTGGGGCTGCAAGGGTGGAGGAGAGGATTTCGTAGGCCCTGCTACTGCAGGGGAGCAGTGTTAGACTGGAGAAGATCTGATTCAGTGAGTCGAAAGAAAAGATGTGTGTTTTAAAATACAAAATTCATTTATTGCTGTTAGGTGTGAAAACCCTCTTCCATTTGCTGTGTGCAAGTGAAGTCTTTTGGTTTCATGCAGAGATGCTGTGGGCAAACAATAAATCCTAAAAGCCAGCCCACATTTAATGGGACCAGCTTGACCCTCTGGGAGATTAAAATGCAACTTTTACAGAGAGGCCAGGCCCACTTTCTATATTACTTCAAGTTCATAGCTAGAAAGTTCTTTCAGACATCTCCCCGCTGGAAATTAAGCACAGGTCTGTCACAGGACACTGAAATACAGGTCATCCCTGATTATTGGAACTATCAGGAATCCTTCAAAGTCCATATTAAATGACCATGAAAGATGCTGGCAGCAGATTACTCAAAGGAACATAAATGTAGGCCTGAGTTTCACTTCACCCTCAAAGACACTTTAGAACGAGAGCATACTAGGGAAACACGAGCTGATGCTTGTAGAACGGTAACCAGAAATAAACTGACCCTCTCTGCCCCACAGCCATTGGCAAGAGTCCTGATGTTGGGCCAAGAGAGACCATTGACTTAGAGAAAAAAGTATTTTCTACCATGGTCTCTAAAAGAATGCAGACAGGATATCTGCCTGCAAATGACACCAAAGAAGAAGCAAATGAAAACACCAAATTTAATTTTTTTTCTGTTTCTCCCCTCTCCTGCCCTGACTCCCTCAGCAGCTCGGTTTCTCGCCCAGTTCCCAGCGCTGCCGGACAACTGCCTCAGATCAGCACACAACAATACTGGTAGTGTTGTGTCACCTCTGTCACAGGTGAGCATGTGGCGATCCGTGGTTCCAGGGCCTAATTTGAACTGTGGCTGGCCTCTTTGGCAACACCCATGGAATGACACCAGGGTGTGAAGCTGGGATAGGACCACTGTGTGAAGGTCTCTGCAGTTGACTGATGAGCTTGAGCTCCTGCGTTGAAGTTTCTTTGTTCTCCTCATGCCATTTGCTCCCTTCCCTCAGCATCTCCCACTGTTGCCAGCCTGACAATCCTCAGTGAGGTTGTGGAGCTACCTATCCTGGTGACAGTAGCATTCATCCCTTTTTTCCTCGTATTTGGTAGTAGTAAAATATTCTTAATTGGTAGTGGCACGCTCAGGTACCCAGAAAGTGCTGAGGCTACCACTATAAGGCAAGATCAGTTGCATGGCCCTCACTAACAGGGGTTCCCATGAAGCCAGTGGTACAAAATGCTAGGAAGAGAAGCTAAGCTTTGTTAAGGGTAATGGGTATTGTGGCACTGTCCTCCCTAGTATGTTCTTGGAGCTGGTATTCATCGACTGTAGCCCCACACACATGGCCACAGCGGGTGTGACAGCCGCCTCCTCTCCCTGCCATCTTCATCCAGCTTTTGTCGCTGGGCTGACGATGCTGAGCCAGCCTGGCAGCAGTCACTTCTCACAGATGTCCACATTGGTGGACTGGTACCTCCAGATGGGGGCAATCCAAGGCAGACTCTGTCAGGGGGAGGCACCAGGGAGGGTCTTGTCACATTGCAGAACCTCCCAGATACCATTTCTTTCCACATTCAGGTGTTGTTTAAGCTTGGACAGTGTTGGCAGTTGGGAAACCGGGCTTTGAAGGTGTCTGAGGGAACGTTCTTACAGGACAAGCAAACAGCCTATTAGTCACACCAAGACACTGTTGTTGTTTTTTTTGCGAAGATACACAGAGAAAGTACTCTCCCTCCGGCCCAAGTATACCTGTTTCTGGTAAGGGTCGTACCTCTGAGCCAGGGTACATCCCACCAAACCCACACAGCTTGACCAAACTGACAGCCCGAGGCTTTCCAATGGGCAGCTCACAGCTCGGCAGCCAAAGTCTTCAGAATCTCCTTCCGGGTGGTGGGGCAGGAGGGAAACGTGGTGGTACAGCCTTGTCCACCATGCACTTCTTCACTCCCTCCCTTTCAGCCCTGTCCTTTCTCAATACCCAGGAAAGATTAACTCCTCTCCGCGTGCCAGAGAAAGTTATTATCATTAATGAAGAATTAAAAGGGAGCGATTAATAAAGGGCCCTTATCTGGCAGCGAGGAGGAGGCTGGACAATGGGAGGAAGATGGAGAAAATGAAAAACAATAAATATGAAGCGTAAAAGGAGGCGAGCACTGCTCCCACTTGTTAGATCGCAGCTGCATCTCCTGAGGGGGGAAGGCTCCAAATTGCTAATTACTGCCTCTGAAAAGACCTCGCTCTGATATGTTTTCTGCTGAAAGGTTCCCATTAATGAAGCAGCGATGATGCCGTTTCCCTTTGACTTGCCTTCAATTCCCTCCCTGAGCTTCCTCCCAAGCCGGGAACAATGAGGCCCTGGGAGCTGGCGGCTCCCACAGGCCTCTCGGAGACTAGGCCGGGGGCAGCCGAGTGAGGGGAGCCGAGCCGGCTGTGAAATATGGAGGGGGGAGATAAGGCAAAGACAGAGGAAAGAGGCTCACTCCCAGGAGCCCAGGGAAAATTTGCAGTTATTATGAAGGAGATGAGACAGATTAAAAGCCCTTGTGTTCTGCGCTGCCCTTTTATTTAGTGGCTTCATCTCCGAGATGAAAGAAGTTGGAAATGACTTTCTCCGCGTTTTGCTGCAAGAAGCTTCACGGCACATTTTTTGACTTTATTCCTCCCTTTGTCTCTTGTCCCCTCTCTGTCTCTCTCTTTTTTCCTTTTAACCCCTGGAAGGTTTCGCTGAGAAGCACCATGGGACCAGGCAGAGCATTTGCTGGGGTAGAGCAACGACCCTTCTCCTCTCCTGGTCCTACCGGGCCATACCCCTGCTGCTGCCCGCCGGAGAGGGAGCTGGGCAAAGGCATGGCAACCACAGGCTGCTAGCATCCTCTCCTGCTCGCCTCGGAAACGTCCCTCACCACCAACATCTCCTCTCCCACCTCCAGGCCCAGCAGCAGTTCAGCGCTGGTGACCCCAAGCCTATGGGCAGGAAAAAGAAACGTGGATGTACAAAGCCCAGGGAGGGATAACAATCCAGTCTGGGTAAGAGTGCCGAGCATGTTGTATTGCTAGAGCGTTTCCGGAGCAAAACTAGTGCTGAGAAGATCGGCTGGTTCCCGTTGTCCACGCAAGGAACCTGCAAAGTGCACAGAGAGTAAATAATTTGCCAGGGACACAGGATGAAGTCGAACGCAGGGAAGGATTCAAAATTTATGGTCACTGGCCCACTTCAGAGTGAACCTTGTAAGACAGGACAGAAATGCCATAAACTGCTCAAACCCAGATTAACCCAACTGCCCCATTGTAGTTCTCCAAGTCCTAGTCCCAATTTTCTGATTTTTCCCCGTAGACATCAATGCTCCGTTGCTGCACCGTTTTAGTTCTTGGGACTCTGGCAACTGCGAAAGCGGCTTCTTCCCTATCTTTCGCTTTACCCTCTCCCAGGAAATCAACTCCCCACACCAATCTGCTGCCTTTACTCAAGCCAAACGCTGCCAGCATCTGTTGAAATGTTGAAATGTTGAAAATGTCTAAAAAATTGGACAGGTGAAGTAAAATTTATACCAGTTGCAAAAGAGTTTGCTGACCAACAGAAACAGAAAAGAACTATTTGGGAAAATGAAGGGAAAACAAGAGAAATGAGAACGGGCATCTGCTGCTGTCTCCCCAGGACATCCGAACACAGGATTTCTTGTACACAATCATTTGTCTGGTTTGTTATCCTGCCTGGAATGGCAGCCAGTACCGAGTGCTTGAAATGAAGGGGTAAGAAGCTCTGAAGTGGATGTTTACAGAATAACCTTCCCATCAGGGGAGTTTCTCTCTAACCCAGACATTTTGTAGCTGTTTTATATCCTGAAGCATGAAAAAGGATTGCAGCGGTGAAACAGGATTAGATTTTAGAAGGGATTGGCTCCCAGATCTGAGAGTAAAAAGAAAACCCCTCTATTAGAAATAGGAAACTGGCAGGGAAAACAAAATACTGCAGACCAGTAGGGTGAGTTACTGCCACGGAAAGGGTTAAAAAACCAAAAGGACAGAATTTCGCAGACAAATCCGTGCCACGAAAGTAACTTAAATGAAGTCAGCTATTGGGAATGGCATAAAAATGATCTACCTAATGACTGTTTTTCTTCTTTTAGTATTTCTTTTCCAAGGAAATTTCTCAGAGAACGAAAAGGTAATGAAAATGTTAACCTGACAGCTCAGACCGACATAAAGGACTAGTTAGAGAAACGGCATGTAGAAAGAGCTCAGTGAAGCGAAACGACGACTGTCCTATAGGGGTGTGGGAATCAACGGCGAACTCCAGGATTCTCTTATTTTTGAAGTATCTTGACAAACTAGGGAGGGTGCCAGAGGACTGAGGAAAAGCAAGCGCTGTACCAGTCTTTTTTTGGGGGGGGGGCAGCAGGGAGGAAGCAGTCATCTTGGCAATTACCACCCTTTCAGAGGAACTTCTGTTCCTGGTGACATGATGGAATAAACAGAGGCGGGGAAAAAAAAAAAAAAAAAGTAAAAATGCAAAGGATGAGAGAGATCTGTGAGCAATAAGCAGCAGCGTAGATTTATGGAGGACAAATCACGTCAGACAAACCTGATTACTTTCTCTGATTGAACTCACAAAATTAGCGAAGAGAATGCCACGAACGCAGTATCATCTGGACTTCGTCAAAGCCTTTGATACGCTGCCTCGTAAAACGTTAGGT
>VYZM01003948.1:225081-238320 GCA_013398915.1 Dromas ardeola
ACCGGGCTTCTTCCTCAGAGGAAAGGAAGGGGAAGGCCGGGTGGCGCTGAGAGGGCGAAGGGAGGCGGCCTGCGGGCAGCAGGTGCTTCAGCGGGGCTTGGGGGGTGTTTCTGAGCCCGGTGAAGAGGTGGGGAGAGAAATCCCACGCCTGCAAAGCACGGGTGGGGGAGAGGGGGAGGTTGTGAGGTGAGGGGTTTGGCCAGGGCGTTGATATTGGCTCCCTGGCAGCCCTGAGGTGGAAGGTGGGGGATTTTTTGGCCGTAGGAGTTGGGGCTCGGTCTCATACACCCCGTTCTAAGGAGCGCAGGGTCCCGCGCACCTTGTTCTGCTGTTGAAATGATGCTGGCTTGCAAACTACTTGCGTTACCATCTGTTTTACTCTCAGCTTTGCTGCTTGTCTACTTTTTGGAAGACTCGATCTGTTTGCCGAGCAGGCTAGCCCTTCTCTGGAGTTTACCGACACCAGGTAGTGAGCTAGTTACAGAATCTCATGCCCTTAAGATGTGTAATAGACCATGTTGCTTCAGCACAAAAAATGCAACCTTAAGGCCTTTTCAGATGCGGAGCACTTGACCCAGCTGCCGCAGTAGTGAGATCTCCACTGCCATGGTTAGACAAGGGATTTAACCCTTGCAAAAGGAAGGAGTGAGTGTTAGCGCAAGAAGCGGCAGTTGTTGGGTTCTCCCAGGCAACTCCAAAGTAAGTATGGGACTTGGTTAATGTTTCAAAGGCTATAGCATACTCTAGCCTAGTGATGTGTTGGTGTGGTGTGTTGACCCTGGCTGGACACGAGTTGACCTCCAAAGCTGTTCTATCACTCCCCCCTCCTCAACTGGAAAGGGGAGAGAAAATATAAGGAAAGGCTCGTGGGTTGAGATAAGGACAGGGAGATCATTCACCAATTATTGTCATGGTCAAAACAGACTCTACTCAGGGAAAATTAATTTAATTTATTACCATTCAAATCAGAAGATGATAATGAGAAAATAAAAACAAATCTTAAAAAACTTGCCCCCGCCCCTCCCTTCTTCCCGGGCTTATCTTTACTCCTGATTTTCTCTGCCTTCCTCCCCTCAAGTGGCATAGGGAGACAGGGAGTGGGGGTTGTGGTCAGTTCATCACAGGTTGTCTCTGCTGCTCCTTCCTCCCCAGGGGGAGGGCTCCTTACACTCCTTCTCTGCTCTAGCATGGGGTCCCTCCCACGGGACACAGTCCTCCACAAATGTCTCCAATATGAGTCCTTCCCATGGGCTGCAGTTCTTCAGGAACTGTTCCAGCATGGATCCCTTCTATGGGGTGCAGTCCTTCAGGAACAGATTGCTTCGGTGTGGGTCCGACATGGGGTCACAAGTCCTGCCAGCGAAACTGCTCCAGCATGGGGTCCTCTCTCCACAGGTCCTGCCAGGAGCCTGCTCCAGCACGGGCTTCCACGGGGTGATAGCCTCCTTTGGGCATCTACCTGCTCTAGCATGAGGTTCTCCACAGGCTGCAGGTGGATATCTGCTCCACCGTTAACCTCCATGGGCTGCAGGGGGATAGTCTGCTTCACCACGGGCTGCAGGGGACTCTGCTTCGGTGCCTGGAGCACCTTCTCCCCCTCCTTTTTCGCTGACCATGGCATCTGCTGCTTCTCTCACATGTTCTCACTCCTCTCTCCAGCTGCAATTCCAGAGGGGTTTTGTTCCCCCTTCTTAAAGAGGTACTACCACTGTCACTAATGGGCTCAGCGTTGGCCAGTGGTGGGTCTGTCTTGGAGCCGGCTAGCATTGGTTCCGTCGACATAGGGGAAGCTTCTAGCAGCTTCTCACAGAAGCCTCCCCGCTGCCAAAACCTTGCCACACAAACCCAATACAGCTGGTAGCGGCACTTATGTCTGGTGCTAATTGCTTGTTGTCATTTTTAGTAGGCATTGCCAATGGATGAACTGGTGCATGACTTGGCCTCAGCCTTAGAGCAGACTTCAGAACAAAACAAGCTGGATGAGCTATGGGAAGAGATGGCCCTAAGTCCACGGCAGCAGCGGCGTCAACTTCGCAAGAGACGGGGCCGTAAACGACGCTCAGACTTCACGCATCAGGCAGAGCATGCCTGTTGCTACAGCGAGGCCTCAGAGTCAAGCTTGGATGAAGCTGTCAAGGATTGCCGTGAGGTGCTGACAGCCAATTTCAGTGACTCTGATGACATGGCAGTGGTCAAACGACACCCAGCTCTCAGTGCCACCCTGAGGAGCAAGCAACACTCGTGGCATGAGTCAGACTCCTTTACAGAGAATGCACCCTGTCGACCTCTCAGGCGCCGACGGAAAGTCAAACGTGTGACGTCAGAGGTGGCTGCCAGTCTCCAGCAAAAGCTCAGGGTGTCAGAGTGGAACTACGAGAGGGGCTGCAGGTTCAAGTCAGCCAAGAAACAGCGTCTTTCACGCTGGAAAGAAAATACCCCTTGGACATCATCAGGTCACGGCCTTTGTGAATCAGGAGAGAACAGGCCCTTCCTCAGCAAAGGGGGAAGGAAGGAGCGAATGGAGTGTGAAGCTGATGAGCAGAAACAGGGCTCTGATGAAAACATGTCAGAATGGTGAGATCTTGGTTTCTTTTCTGTGCTAGTCAGATAGCTGCCTTGCTTGCAGCTGCTTGTAAATTCTGTGCCTTGGTTTTAGAAGTTTTTATCAAAATTTTTCAGTGTTGTTCATTTTTTGAAGAGGAGAAATATCTCAGCTACTTCTAAACTGTAGATATTTTCCAAGTCTTTCCTGTCAATGCTGTACTGATGACCCAAAACACTTCCTTGAAAAGTTGGCAAGCTGATATGTTTCTGGATTCTGTTACACAAGGAGCCCTCTGAAACGTCTATGGCCCTGCAGCTACAAAGTGGGATGCTTGCCACCTGAGGTTTGGAGAGTAAATCCATGGTTGACACTTGTGTTGCGTGATTCGTATGAACTGATCTCAGTTTCTTGTTTTCAGAATTTACCATAAGTAGTAATAGAGAACAGAAAGATCTCCCATCGTGACCATTAGCCCTCCATGCAGGTACTGTGTGAACCTCAGTCAAAACATCTTGTTTGCCATTCTGCATCTCTGCTCTGGATCTGGAGTAAGGTCCTGAAAGGCTAGCTATGGGGAAAATGTAGCAAGATAAGTTGGAGAAAACTGAATTAATACTTAGAGGGTAAGCCTGTGCAAACAGTGGAGTCTGGCATGTCTCAGTGTCCAGTTTTGGACAACTTTGATGAATTTGTGGCAGAATCTGATACACGAGATGAAAATGAGAAGTGTAAATGTCATGATCTGAATTTGTTTGTGTGTCACTCTTGGGAAGTTTTCCCGTCGAGTGTGACTTTTATTCTCTCCATAGAAGGTTAGGGGTTACAAAACTGCTTCTGTACGCAGAGATTTTCCAGGTTTGAAAAGAAACAGCTGCTGAGAATCAAATGGAGGAGATTTCTTAATGAATGGCATACAGAAAGTGAATTATTGTTGTGTAAGAAGCAGGAGACATTGAGGAAACATTTAAAACAAAAAAAAAATATTTTTCATAAAACGTGAGGTTTGGAACTCTGCTGTGGGACATTTTGGAGGTCAGAAATTTAGATGTGTCCAAAAAGGGGATGCGGAGCATAGATGTATCGGGCTGTTAAGCATTACAGCCTGATGGAAGATCCGGCTCAGGAAGTCTCAAAACTGCTGACTGCCAGAAGCTGGAGGAGTAATATACATAGGAAACAGTCCATCTGTATTTGTCATGTTCTCATGTTCTTTCCTCAAGCATCCGTTGTAATAGGCACTATTGGACAGAGGACAGTAGATTTGGAAAGTATAATTGTTTAATCCAGTATAATTGTTCATGTGTTAAGCTTCATTTAAGTGTTCTGGCTCCTGCAGTTTGTCAGAGTGGACAGGTGGCACTTTGTTATTGAAGGCTTTGTGGATAATAGCTGTAAGTGCAAACTTCCCAGTGGTATTTTCTAGGAGACTGTGAGAAGCATAGGTTGTAATACGCCCTCACTGTCCTGATCCCCTGATAGGGGGACTACTATAGGGCACCACCTTCCCCCTGATAGGGGACCACTATTGCATTTTTACTGAGTCTGTGTGGTTTATAACCCTTACGGAGTGGAAGTAGCAAAAAGTAGTGGGTTTTTTTTTCCTTAAAAGTGGCTATTGTTTGCTTAAAAAGTGGGTGCAAAGTGGGCCTTTTCAAGAGACTAGTGGATGCCTTTTTGCTACTAGATGTTAAAAGCACTTTTATCTTTTTCAGAGCTATTTGCTGGTAGTCTAGGAAAGGGAATGTGCTGAGTAGCCCCTGAATGTTGCATGTCAGTGGTGATGGACTGAGAGATACCCTTACTTGATGTGGCAGTGATGGACGGTGTTCCTTGAGGTTTTTTTTTCCACCAGTCAGAGTCTGTTCCATCATGTCAAACTTGAACTTAAACCAGCAGGCTTTCATCCAGCCTTTACTTGTGCCAGCCTTTGAAAGAGTAAATAAACAGGTTTGTCTGGACTGTTACTTGAGGACCATGCTGGGAGACAGCTTTGTTCTGTCTCAGTTGTCCCTTGCTCTCAAACTAATTATTGTGCAAGTGTCTGCATCAAATGACATTTACTGCCTGCTACCAAATCCTTGAGACTCTCTTTGGAAAGCCAGGGGTTTAAATATTTGACCTCTCCAACACCACATGTGTGATCTGTGCTGTGACTCACTAGGGAGGGTCAAAGTTGGACAGAGAAATATATACAACCCTGTTCACTGCAGAGTATCCCTTGCAGCAGTGAAGGATCATGCTTTGGTCTCTGCTGCTCTAAATATAGCACTTTGCTGCTAGCAGCAGAGTGAAACTGGCTGTGCTTACCTCACTCTCACTCCGCTCTAGCTGTTTTTTCTGGTACTGTAAGAGAAGTACTTTGCACAGATGTATAACAAGGGCATATCCTGAGGAAGGGAGAAGAAAATTGGATGCCTAGCAGAGCAAATGGTATGGTTGTCATTACAAGCTGATGGGAGGGAAAGTGACTGGTAAAGTTTGCGGGACTTGGAAGAAGTCTACGGTAATCTAGTGATTTATGAAACGCTTTGATACTGAATTGGTTCTGCTACTATTTACTCATCCAGCAGTGGGGAGTGTCACAAAACTAAGTGGTTTTAGGCAAACTAAGTTGTATCTTCAGAACTGATTTTTTTTTTCGCCTTCTTTTTCTTCCCCTCCACTGACTCTTGCATTTCTTTGTTATGTAGGAGTGAATCTCTGTAAATGCTAAAATATCCAGCATTTTCTCTGCTTTCTAGAAGGCTCCTCATCCTAAGTCAGATCAAAAACCTACTCCCATTCACTGAGAAAGTTTTGGATATGGATCCTTAATGAGGAGGTGGTTTTTTTAGTTTGCTTCTGGGACCGTACCCAATCTTTTCCTNTGGAGGAGATTTCTTAATGAATGGCATACAGAAAGTGAATTATTGTTGTGTAAGAAGCAGGAGACATTGAGGAAACATTTAAAACAAAAAAAAAATATTTTTCATAAAACGTGAGGTTTGGAACTCTGCTGTGGGACATTTTGGAGGTCAGAAATTTAGATGTGTCCAAAAAGGGGATGCGGAGCATAGATGTATCGGGCTGTTAAGCATTACAGCCTGATGGAAGATCCGGCTCAGGAAGTCTCAAAACTGCTGACTGCCAGAAGCTGGAGGAGTAATATACATAGGAAACAGTCCATCTGTATTTGTCATGTTCTCATGTTCTTTCCTCAAGCATCCGTTGTAATAGGCACTATTGGACAGAGGACAGTAGATTTGGAAAGTATAATTGTTTAATCCAGTATAATTGTTCATGTGTTAAGCTTCATTTAAGTGTTCTGGCTCCTGCAGTTTGTCAGAGTGGACAGGTGGCACTTTGTTATTGAAGGCTTTGTGGATAATAGCTGTAAGTGCAAACTTCCCAGTGGTATTTTCTAGGAGACTGTGAGAAGCATAGGTTGTAATACGCCCTCACTGTCCTGATCCCCTGATAGGGGGACTACTATAGGGCACCACCTTCCCCCTGATAGGGGACCACTATTGCATTTTTACTGAGTCTGTGTGGTTTATAACCCTTACGGAGTGGAAGTAGCAAAAAGTAGTGGGTTTTTTTTTCCTTAAAAGTGGCTATTGTTTGCTTAAAAAGTGGGTGCAAAGTGGGCCTTTTCAAGAGACTAGTGGATGCCTTTTTGCTACTAGATGTTAAAAGCACTTTTATCTTTTTCAGAGCTATTTGCTGGTAGTCTAGGAAAGGGAATGTGCTGAGTAGCCCCTGAATGTTGCATGTCAGTGGTGATGGACTGAGAGATACCCTTACTTGATGTGGCAGTGATGGACGGTGTTCCTTGAGGTTTTTTTTTCCACCAGTCAGAGTCTGTTCCATCATGTCAAACTTGAACTTAAACCAGCAGGCTTTCATCCAGCCTTTACTTGTGCCAGCCTTTGAAAGAGTAAATAAACAGGTTTGTCTGGACTGTTACTTGAGGACCATGCTGGGAGACAGCTTTGTTCTGTCTCAGTTGTCCCTTGCTCTCAAACTAATTATTGTGCAAGTGTCTGCATCAAATGACATTTACTGCCTGCTACCAAATCCTTGAGACTCTCTTTGGAAAGCCAGGGGTTTAAATATTTGACCTCTCCAACACCACATGTGTGATCTGTGCTGTGACTCACTAGGGAGGGTCAAAGTTGGACAGAGAAATATATACAACCCTGTTCACTGCAGAGTATCCCTTGCAGCAGTGAAGGATCATGCTTTGGTCTCTGCTGCTCTAAATATAGCACTTTGCTGCTAGCAGCAGAGTGAAACTGGCTGTGCTTACCTCACTCTCACTCCGCTCTAGCTGTTTTTTCTGGTACTGTAAGAGAAGTACTTTGCACAGATGTATAACAAGGGCATATCCTGAGGAAGGGAGAAGAAAATTGGATGCCTAGCAGAGCAAATGGTATGGTTGTCATTACAAGCTGATGGGAGGGAAAGTGACTGGTAAAGTTTGCGGGACTTGGAAGAAGTCTACGGTAATCTAGTGATTTATGAAACGCTTTGATACTGAATTGGTTCTGCTACTATTTACTCATCCAGCAGTGGGGAGTGTCACAAAACTAAGTGGTTTTAGGCAAACTAAGTTGTATCTTCAGAACTGATTTTTTTTTTCGCCTTCTTTTTCTTCCCCTCCACTGACTCTTGCATTTCTTTGTTATGTAGGAGTGAATCTCTGTAAATGCTAAAATATCCAGCATTTTCTCTGCTTTCTAGAAGGCTCCTCATCCTAAGTCAGATCAAAAACCTACTCCCATTCACTGAGAAAGTTTTGGATATGGATCCTTAATGAGGAGGTGGTTTTTTTAGTTTGCTTCTGGGACCGTACCCAATCTTTTCCTGGAGGAAGATATGCTACAGCATTGTGATTCAAAGGATGCATGGAATGAAGTCTTTGAAATTGTTTGCTAGACATGGCAAGAGATGAACACAAAATGAGACACAGAAGGATATGCAGGAACATGATGAGGGAACAATGATGGTTCTAAATTGGGTAATGACATGACTCAAAGCCTGATATATAAATGATTGTGGAAACAACAGAGGAAGCAAGTTGTCTTAGTTAAGTAGACATTGGTATATTTGTACAAAGGAGACAATTAACTGCTAAGACTGTTAGAAGTAGCGTGCCCTTCTGTCCCTTAATGCTTTGAGATTCCCTGCAGCCATAATAAAGCAAAGGCAAATTATATATTGAGTGCTGAAGTTCTTTCTCTTGCTGGTCTAAGCTGAGTACTCCCCAGAATGGTCTGGGTTTGGCTTGAGGGCAGAACAAACCACAGCACAAGATCTGTCTGAAAAATCACTTTGAATGGTGTGCTTACTAGTGAGAGATGTGCAGTTTGTCTAATCCACTCTCAAGTGCCATAACTCTTAACGTGACTTTTTCAAACTGGAGATTGTACAGACCCACCGATGCTGTGTGACTTCATTGGCTTGATGCTGATGTATTTGTTGTGGTTTAATGCAGATAGGCAGCTCAGCCCCACACAGCCGCCCGCTTATTCCCTCACAGTGGCAGGAGGGAGAGAATTGGAAGAGCGAGAAAACTCGTGGGTTGAGATAAAGTTGGTTTAATAGGTAAAGCAAAAGCTATGTGTTCTAGCAAAGGAATTCACTCACTACTTCCCATTGGCAGGTAGATGTTTAGCCATTTCCAGGAAAGCAGGGCTCTATCATGTGTAAAGGTTACTTTGGAAGAAAAACACCGTAGCTCCAAATGTCCCCCTCCCTCCTTATTTCCCCCAGCTTTTATAGCAGAGCACAACGTCATATGGTGTGGGATATCCCTTTGGTCAGTTTGGGTCAGCTGTCCTGGATCTCTCCTCTTCCAGCATCTTGTGCACCCCCAGCCTACTCACTGGCAGGGCAGTGTGAGAAACAGAGATGGCCTTGGCACTCTTTAAGCATTGTTCAGCAATAATTAAAACATCAGTGCGTTACCAACGTTGTTCTGGTCACAAATCCAAAACATAGCACCATAGAGCTACTATGAGGAAAATTTAACTCTATCCCAGCTAAAACCAGTACAGTATTCTGTTCTGGAAGTGTAACCAGTGCTCGTGCTGAGTGTGCAGTTCAGTGGCGTCACCCTTTGGAAGGAAGCTGTTTTGATGACAGCCTGCAGTGGCAGTCAAGAGCCTGGCTAAGCTGATGAATTGGAGGCCAGTCTCTCCGTAAAGAAAAAATTCCTCTCTCTTGGAAGGCAAGTGACAAAGACAAAGTGTTTAGCTTCCCCTCCTTCTCCAGCCCAGCCTGACCTTCTGCAGCCCCTCGGTGCCTCTTGTTTTCTTATTTTTATAGAAAATCAATATCCTTCCTGACACAAACAATAGCTCAGGCGCAAGAATAAATGGGGGAAACCTGAGATCTCTGTCCATCACCTCTCACTTTAACTCCCCCAAACTATTTAATTATAAGCATGCTTTGCTCCAGGTGTTTGCGACAGTGAAATTGCTAAATGAGGACCATTTTAACCAAAGATTGGGTGATCAATAACACTCTATAGCAGCAGCTTGTCGGATCAATAGCATTCATTATTTCATGGTTAAGGTAAGTAGCCTCCTTTGCAAGCGGAGGTCATTAATCAGTGCTTACTGGACCTGCAGAAAGGCTTGTGTAGGAGTCTAGTTTGTGCTTAGCCCTGAAGTGGTAAAAGGGGTGGTGAAGAGGGTCAGATCTGTGAAAGTTCATTCCAGTAAAGCACTGCCAGTAATGTGTGTGTATAAGGAACTAAAGGGCTCTCAGTAGAACAGGATGCTTAAAGTACGGTTAATATGATCTGGAATCTTGACTTAATGCTTTTTCCTTTCTCAGGCACCTTTCCTCTGAGGATGCTAAAACCCTTATGAAGCAGTCACTCAATCCTCGCATCTGCTGCTTGTGAGGACTATTAATCCAGGCTTTCAAAAGGGAAAGCAGACACGCTAAGAGATTTGCCCAGGGTCATACAGTGAGTTGGTAGGAGAGCTAGGAATGAAACGAATGACTCATGGTTCTCAGTCCTTGGCCTTAATTGCTATGGTGTATATGTGGGAGGGTGAATGGATGGCCAAACTTGGTAATGGATTGATTTGGAATTTGATGTTAACTTACATACTGAAATGTGGGAATGATGTACAGCCTGTTCATCCTTTAAGTTTAAATGGCCTTTATACAATGATGAAGATGTAGAGTTTGTAGATATCCAGCATGATGAGTTGATTTTGCTACGCTTTAGAGTGCGTTTTCTAAGAGCAATAATATGCTCACAAAATAGGGTTTTATTATGTGCCTGCAATTCTTCGGGGTGACGCATCTTGTGATCCCTCATCCTTCAGCCTTTTGAATAAAGGGGTATCCAGTTGATCCTCGTGTCTAGTCTGATCCAATTTCCCTGGAAAAGGTGTACCCAAAGATGCTTTCTAACAGCACACCCTGATCGGAGATTGATTCTAGTGCTGAGTTATACCTGACGTTCGCATCTAAGGCTTTAGTGCTAAGGGGATGGGCAGTAAGAAGTTTCTGCTTGTTCTGATATCTCTTAGCTAGATTGGAGGAAGTGTTGCCCAAACTGTCCAAGGATTGATTTAATATCAGCATTAAAGCCATCAGATGCTTGGGACTGACCTGAGCATGTACTTCTGCTACAAATATTCATCCAGCTTTACAGTTGATTAACGTCTTTCTATACATTAATTTCTAGTTTAATTCTTTGGTTCAAGAATTAAGTCTCCTGTAACTGCTTCAGCAAATGCAAAGCATGCTGTAACGAGGTTGCATTCAGCAGCAGCAAGTCATGCTGTGCTAAGGTATTTGGCTGAAGAATTGTAAATGTACCAGCTGCTCTTCCCTCCAAATAAAATAAAAGTTGCTGTAGATTGAAGGGGGGTTTATGTAACTTTATAACATTTTTGAGAAAAAGGAATCGGAAGTAGAAAACTTCAGAGGGTTTTCAGTAGCTGTTAAGTGATCCAAGGACA
Source organism: Dromas ardeola (assembly GCA_013398915.1). Taxonomy (NCBI): domain Eukaryota; kingdom Metazoa; phylum Chordata; class Aves; order Charadriiformes; family Dromadidae; genus Dromas; species Dromas ardeola. The sequence continues at coordinate 235,594 of VYZM01003948.1, forward strand.
CAGTTTTTTAACTGCTCTTAATTTCCTAGTGAGTATTCCAGACAGTGTCATAGTTGGGTTATTAACTCTAGTACCCGAGGCAAATGCCATTGTATTAATTACTTTTTGATAACTTAGAACTAGACCAGATACAGGATTCTACTCTTTTTCAAGTGATGCAGCATTGCTAGGTTTTAACTGAAAGCAATTATGTCCCATGCTAGAGCCAGCCATGTGTCTGAAATGCAATTTCTAGGAGATATGTAAAGTGTTTTGGGCTCAGAAAAATAAAATGTAATAAAGTGGTTTTTGGTTTGTATCTGCTGCAATTGTAACAATGGAGTTTTTTTGTTTGTTTTTGTTCCAGTGAAACCAGCAGTGTATGCAGCAGCAGTGATACTGGCCTGTTTACCAATGATGAGGGCCGACAAGGTAACAACTGTACTGTAATTTTCCTCCTGTGTTGCTGGGGAATTTCTCTTACTTTCTTTACAAATACAAAGCAAGATCTGTGTTTGAAGAGGGACAGGGAGGGAAGTATGGGAGAAAGGCCAATGGCTGTGAGGGGCTAGAAGTTAAGAAATGAGCTGAGGGCTACAAAGGTGTGATTTTGATAACAGTATATTCTTCCTGCTGAAATACTTTGTGTATCAGATCCCTAACATTTGAAATATAAGAAGCTATTATTATGGAAAGCACACAAATACAAGAGGAGTTTTAGAGCTCTCCATAATGAAGGAGCAGAACTTATGATTTGTTTCTGTAGGTGTTTTAATTGTTGTCTACATACCATTAGTGCCTGAATCTGTTAGTTGTTTTCTTTATGGGTAGGAAGAGGCGATGTGAAAAAAAAATAAATCAGTTAGTACTGACAAGTTGCCTAATGGACTGTGCTAAGAAGACAACAGTAGTATGTGGTAGGTTTTATTTCTTTAAATACACATTCCTCCCTTGCTCTGGTATGCATTAGCTGAGACTGGTATTTTCAATCCCTGTTGTAGAAATGGTTTCTTAGGAGGTTGGAGCGTGGAACGTAATCTGGTTTTGTTTATCATTGACAGCACAGTGTCCAGTTTATGGGGGATATGGCAGAAGTAAGTGTGAAAGAGGTTGTAGTAGGCACATAGGCACTCAGGGCTATTACATTTGGAGCAGGTGGAATGTGACCCTAGAGACCTGTAATTCTGTGCAGCTTCTGCTGATGTGCACTCTGATTCTGTCACATTTCACAAGCTAAGATTTGGATGAGATCTCTTCTGGGAATGTATGAGTGCTAAAGGAAGTAGTATCAGTAACTCAGTAGGAAATGCTGCTTCCACTAGCTTGTTACTGACCCAGGTATCTGTGTGTGAGTCAACACGATGATAGCAGATATGCTTACGTATTTTCTGATGATACATTAGGCTGTAGGGCTGATCTGTTGTGATCTTAGGTGGCTGTAATACTTTCCCTAAGAGTAAGAATTTCAAATATCAGCTTTGACCTTTGCTGAAAAATAACTGTTTCCAGCCTCCCATCCTTTGAAAGCAACAGAAAAGCCAAATCTTTTGTCCTCTCTTTTTACCAATGGCTGTTCTGGGGGAGCTGAAATTAGTGAGCACTTGCATCTCAGATGACGAAGCAGGGTAGCGACTGAAGTGTTGAATTTTTACTCCATCACCTGAGGCAAGATTGATGTAGACTGGATAAGTGTGTGTGTGTGTGTGTATGTGTGTATATATATACTTGTCTATATGCTTGCCCTATATACTTGCCCTGGTTTTATACCCTGTTTTAGACATTAACTTCTGGCTGCTACTAGAAGTAGGATACCCAGTATACAAGAGCGTGTAGAATATACTACTTAAATTAATAAAATCCAATTACAGCCTTCCCTGTCTAGGTACTAGAAGAGATTTGATATCCTAGTCATCAGGCCTCTGTTCAAACAGTTTATACTAAAATAGCTTTCTGGCCAAGATGTTTTAGCTTACAGTTATGTAAAAAAGGGTTAAAAACTGTTGTTGCACTTTCAGGTTAAATAAGAAACATCTCCCTTTCCTTTTTTTTAAACAATTTCAAGTCCTAAAGTAACTAATAAACAACAGCTCTTCAGAGAGATGGAGACACAACACTGGTTTGTTTGTTTTTTTTTTGGTCACAAATCATCATCTTAGAAATAGTTTTGTAGTACAATTCCAAACTGAATAATGGGAAATATAAGGCAGCAGTGTACTTAAATTGAATGTAGTATTTTCCCCCTTTTTTTGAGGTTATATCATGTAATACTTATGCTGTTGCCAATTTAATGGGTTGCCTTTGCAATTACAGATACCAGTGCACTTCTGTGAGCAGAGAATGGTCCTAGTCTATAATTTGATTGTAGATTTTTTTTTTTGTTAATTGGGATATCTCATGATGAAAGTTACTGTGATATTAGCATACAATCCTGATTGTTAAAGTTTGTGAAAGTTGTGATTTGAGATATGACAGTGCACTATGCTCATAGATCCAAAACTGCAGGGATATTTTTGCACAAATTATGATCATTTAGAAGAATTATCCAACGTTATTTAGTTTTAATTTGCTAGAAGGTGGGTAGGGATATTTATATTTTAAAATATGTCATAAGCATGCTAGGTCAACTGACATATCACAGAAATTAAAAGCAATGTCAGAGCTTTGAGATGAAGTGTTCTGGCTGTCCTACCTGTTGCTGATTGGAGTTGGTGTTCTTCTGTTCTTATTGTGTTATGTGCAAGATTGCAG
>VYZM01003948.1:254722-283499 GCA_013398915.1 Dromas ardeola
ACCCCTTGTGTAATCCTGAGGTAAGGGTAGATGTATGTGGTTTGAGCTCAGATGGAGCTGAGAGCCAGACACTCTTACTCGAAATATAGCTGTAGCATTTATGAACTGGGAAAAATTGCATAAACTCTCTTGCAAATGATGGTGCATACTTAGTCTGTAGTGATTCTCCACCAAGTATCAACTGGCTAATGTTGGTATACATTCATAAAATTAAAAAGGGAACCTTATTTTTATTATGTGATAAAATGAGTTGGATTATTATATATAATTATGTAGTCATCTAGTTAGTAATCTAATACTATGTCACTGATGCAAAATAAAAAACTGAAGTTCCACTTGATTGAGACTGTCTTTTCCTTGGGCTATGTGTGCCTAGATATTTCAGAATACACGGTAGAACTGTGCTAAAACACTATATAGCCAATGTCATAATCATGTATAAAAGCAATTCTTAGCATATGTGAAATCACTTAGAGGTTAGTCACTTATGTGTACAAAAACAAGATTTGAATATGCAGTCTGTAGGGGTACTGGTATTTTCGAAAGCCTTTAGTTTGTGTTTTCAGGAGACTTCTGTGTCTGGTTGTATTAATATGCATTCCCAGATTTGAAAAATTGTCTGTTAGTGAAACTTAGCACAATTTAAAAAATTTTGAAAATATTCCTTAATGTCAGATTTAGATGACAGATCTTGTAGACTTCTTGTAGAACTTTTGAATTTTAGTTGAGAAGACAGAACAATAGATATTTCTTTCATATTTTGTGGTTGTGTATTCATTACAGGTAAGTAGGTAGACCTGGCAGCATTCAAACAATTTATAGTTTTGGCTGGTATAGGAAATTTTTTGTGCTCCCTACACTGTTCTGTATAGCTACAACTGCACACTTTGGTTTTGCATAAATTCAGTTTCTGAAATTGTATATATTATAAATATGCTACTTTTTTGTTTACGAGTAGATTTTGGCATGGAAATATGAAGCTATGAACTTTTCCTTTTGTTATCTGTAAAAGGTTTCAGTACTTCATAAATATGTTTGTTAAAGTTTCAGGATTTTTTTTTTTTAAGATCAAAGTAACAAGCTTTAAACATAGAAAAGCTTTTCATCACTCAATCATCTAAGTATATATGGTTCCAATCTTTACACCATGTAAGCATCTCACAATCTTTAATGGATTTTATTTGCACTGTAGTTCTGCATTTTGCACATCGGATCTGATGCAGAGAGTGACCAAGGAACTTGCCAAAGAAGCTATGTTATCTCAGACAAAGCAGGGATTTGAACCAAACATCATTGCTAAATTATGCATTTGTATTCATTATGGATTGTATTTGAGAAAGTTCTCTGGTCTGCTGCCAAGACTGTCTTTCCTGAATTAAACTTCTCTTCTTCTTGCATCTAGAACTTGGAGGAGTGCTCAGTTGAAGTCAGTCCCAATAATGCTGGTTTCATCTTAATTGGCAAATGGTTAAACTGGTCATCAGTAGGCTTCAGGCTACTATGGTTGTGACAGATTATGCCTTTCAGCCAGTTTACAGGTGCAGCAACGCTGTATTACCATAAGCAAGATTCAGCTGGTTTCATAGCGCTTTGATAAGGAAATCATAATTTTGAAAATGCATGAGACAGTTTTGCATTCCTAACTTTATGAACTTACTACTGTAGTGGAAACAATATGCATGGACATTTGGAATATAGGTACATTCTAAGATGACTCTATAGTACTAAATAGGTTGCAAAATTATTTCTGAATGAGGGAGCAAATGTCACGTAATTTTTTTTAAAGAGCAATCTTGCAGATATTTGTTACACTTGTGTAGAAGTAACGGTAGGATATGTGTCATATCACTGCTTGATCACATCTTTACTTATGCAAAGAGTTATTTTAAAGTTAATACAAAACCAGATCCTTTAAAGGCTAAGAAATAATTATTCTTCTGAGCTATTTACGTGTGTGACCTCTTAAAAGAAATGGGAGCATAATGGTATATTAACAAAGAATGTGAGCAAAACTTCCCTGAGAAGCTTTTGATTTGTGCTGCCTACTAGTTAAGAAGCTGATGGGAAGGTAGGAGTTGGAGGGTGATTGGCCAGATTCTTACAGGAAAGTGATACTGGAACAGAGTTTAATTTGTTTTAATTTCTCGGTAGGCAAGCAAATGTACACCTGGGACCACCATGTTCAAGGGACATCAAGAGGAAACGAAAGCCAGCTGCAGCCTCCATGTCCAGCCCAACATCAGGTAATCTGTGTGCCGGCATTTCCAAAGTTATGTCCCTCTTGAGCAAAGTGCCAGAGTCACAGTAGTCAAAAATAGTATTACCTTGGTTTGAAATCAATGAAACGCGTGTAAGAGAGAGTATCATGAGTTTTTGCATAGCATCAAAAGCTGCTTACTAAACAAATCTTTGATCATGTGGCTATGGTAAGTTAACATGATTTACGGTGCGTCACTGTACAGTGAGTAATAATCTGTTTCTTCAGAAGATGTTATTTCCACCGTTCCTAAATTATGCAATACATGGTAATAAAGCAGTGATAAGTGTACACAGTGTGTTCCTTCAATGTTGATCTGACATTAGCTTGTGGCTCTGGTGCCCTTTTAAGGGTATTTCTAGACACTTTCACAGGAACAGAAATCTGGTGATTTTTGTATCATCACTGGGTGAGACCAGCTGTTCTCTGAGAGTTGTCTTACTCTTGCGGATGAAAACACTCTTTTCTTTTTCTTCCTCTGGGGATGTAGTGATTAAAATGCTGGTTTATTTTCATGTGGCATATTTCTGGAAAGTGATTGATTACTCACCAGAATTTGAAAAAGTTTTAATCAGCAGAACACAGAGGGATTTAGGAGACTTCTTTCTGGCCTCTCGCTCTACCCCCTCTTGAAATATTTTGCCTCCTATCAAGCAACCCATGTTCTTCCAACTAGCTTATTAAAAAACTATTGTTGTAATCCAGTAACAAGGTGGTGGATAAGCTGATGGGGGAAAAACGGTGGAAAACAGTGGGGAAGGCCAAGGGAACTGATGATGAATAGGAGGAATGAAGTTTGGATTTCTACCTTGGGCTGGTGGATAGACAGTAAAATAATGAAGTAGGGAAGAAAGTTGTGCTAGCTCTCCAGGCCACAGGCCTGGATTACAGACTGTCGGAAAGGTTCTGTATTAAAAAAAGAAGAGAAAACAACATTAAATTAATAATCTGTTGCTTAGCAAAAGTGTCATCTGTTATTGACTATTTATTTAGGATATTCTTTCCTGGCTTTTTAGTAATCCATGCTAGGACATTGAAAATTCTGTAGTGAAAGGATTAGTAAAATTGTATATCCATAGCCAGAGAACTTTAGTTCTGGGATCCTAGGTTTTCTTAGTATGCGTGCTAGTGTCTTACTGTCCCCTGTTACCTCTCCGTTTATTTATTGTTCAGAGTGTATTCTGTACTGCATTGCTGGTCACTTCCTATAGGGAGAGCTTCTATTTCTATGCCTACGTGTTTCAAAATAGGCAAATTTTATAGTAAAGACTTTTTGAAGAGTTGAATCTGCCTCTGGAGTGGAACTCAGCACCGGAAAATAGCACAGAGGTTTGAAAGATTGTTTCTGGGGGGGACATGAGGGAGAGAAAATTAAAGTATGTATTACGAAATAAGGAAGGAGAGTATAGTTACTGGAATCTGGACAGGATGCTTGTGCAGATCATCAAGAGGAAAGCGCTGCAAGGTCTTTAATGGTCCGAAAAGTTAAAGGCCTTTTCCTTAGACCCTGTTTAGAAATATCCCTAGCAAAGTTAACAGTTATGGACAGAGTTTGCTACAATACTGACTTGCGGAAAGAAACTCTTATGATTGGGTAACTGAAGCTGTGTCCTAGCTGACTTTCTACAGCAGTCTCCCAATTGCAGCTGGAGCACAACCTGGGTATGTAACTTGGAAGCTTCTGAAATCGGGGTATTATTTCTGGCAAGGTGATCTGACCTTGGAACTACTAATGCCTAAAGAAATACATAGGGTTACTCTGCAGTAATGTAGAATTAACTGAAGACTCTTATGCTTGTTAGACATTGATGAGATCCATTCTTCTCCCTTACCATGCATCTGTTTGCCCCTACGTAAATGTCTTACACTGGTGTTCCCCTGTACCTGAGGAATCATGGCAGCCTCATTTACTTTTGCTGCAAAAGATGAAGCACAGGTGAATCAGAATCCAGGCCCGTGCCTGTCACTGGCAGGCACACAGAGTGCTGGATTTCTTCACCTTTAAATAGCTCCTTAGCTGAGTCCAACTGCTCTCGTCTCACTTGTTGACCAGGTCCTGCTTCAGTGATCTCCTTTTTTGCAACCTGAGTGCCCCATGGAGGTGAAGGACACAGCCTGAGCTGGCTCCATCAGTCAGCAGAACAAATGGGCTTGCTCTGCCGAACATCGGGCCATCTCGGATTCCACCTCTTTTATAGAGATGAGTGATGAAGAGGGGCTCGTTCCGCTTTGCCGCTGTATTAATACACATCAGGGGCCAGCTCCTGGCACTAAATCACGCTACTGCATACATCTGTTATCGGACTCCTCACCAGTGTGATGAACAAGACTGCAGATAGAGGCTTCCTCATGTCATTCTTTATAGGATTTTCCTAAAAGAATAAATAGCTCAAATCTCTGCCAACACTCTCCCCTGTCATTGTGATGAATTTAGCTTCTTTCTTAAACATGCAGCTACAAATCTTCCCCTGTCGCTTCACCCCCCACCATCCACAGAAAGTTTTGAGTTGAATTTGGCTGAAATCAGAAGATGCTAATAAAAGGCATATGAGATGTGGATGCTGTCTCCCTTCTAGCTGCATGAATGAGAGAAGGGAGCTAGAGATATGTTTATTTGGGAGCCATGCAAACTAAATTTATTAATGTATTTTATGGATTCCAATAAAATGTATTTTGTCAGAGACCCTTCTATGAACATCAAAAACCATGCATTACTGCAGCACAAGTGTCTAGATCTCTATTGTATTGTTACAGCGTTAAACTTCTGGTATTAGTCCTGCCCTTTGGGGCTGACTGGCCCAAATACCATAACTGAGATAGCTGTTAAAGAATAGCATTTTGGAAAATGGCCTGGCTGTTGAGAGCAACAAAAAGCAGGGAGAAAATTCAGAACTCATTTGCACTTTGGGAAGTGACAGTTACCACAACTGAGTTGAGCAAACTTATGCAAATGTTGAGAGAGATTGAAAAGGAAAGTTAGTGCTTTACACACTACACAATTGAGCAGTGTATGAGCACTAAAGCACAAGGCTTTCACCAGGTAAGAACGAAAGTCTGGCTGGTGTAGTTTGGCAGTAGAATAAGGACATCTGGAGGAAGTAAGACTGTCTGTTCTGGATCAGAGCAGAAGTTCATCCAACTCAGTGACCAACAGCCAGTACCTAGGGAGGAAGAAAGTCTGTAGTGATAAAGGTCCTTTGAGCTTTCGGTGATCCAAGACTTAGGGGCTTCAAAAGGCATGGATAACGTCCTTGTGTTTACTTTCCATTACAGTGCAATAGATTTGGAATAATGTCCTCAGTGGCACAGTAGAACTTGTCAGAGAAATACTGTATAAAATGTTATTCTCATGGTAGTTATTCTCTGGTTTGTGAGGGATCTGATGAAGACCATCATGTCTGTCTTCCGTTTGTCAGAACAGGCCACACATGTAGATGGTTGTGAAATAAATGGTGAGCAATTGTGCAGCCTTACATTGGTGTTTTTAATGTTTATGTGGTCCAGTCCCCTCTATATGTAGCAGTGCACATGGTAACTGGCATCCTGTTCAGTTATTACAGTGAGTCTGAGCATCTTAAATACATGCCTTGGCATGTATTTACACTTGGCTTGTGAAAAATAATAATTTCTAAAATGTGCCAGTTAGCAGCCTCTGAAACTGCTTGTCAGAGAACAGTCTGATGAGTAGTAGCGATTTGGTGAATTTTCCCTCTCCTATTTCTTGCTAATGCATTCACTCTTGTCATGGTGTGATAGTACCCAGCTGCAAGAAGCCTGTTTCAGTCCTTTGCTTTTTTTTTCTTTTATGAGCAAAGAGAGAGCCTGAGTAGGGAGGCTGCTAGAAAGGGGCCCATAGTGTAGTATTTGGTGGTGATTATTAGTTTAAGGACTTTACTTTTTTTGTGTGTATGTTTCATATGACCTTCAGGTGGAGGAAGTTGATGGGCTTGAAGTAAAATATGCAATGTACTGTTATCAGCTGTGTTGTTGTGGTTGTATGGGAATGACTCACTGTTTTGGATGTACGGAAGCAGGACTGTTGGGGTTCCAGATCTACCGAGTGTGGAACCTCAAGCCTTGAACCAGCTTTTTATTTAAACTTCAAAGCAATCAGTCCTCTAGTTGAGATTGCTATGGCCTCTTTATCCCTCATCCACGACAGAGCAGCAGATGCAACTGGTAATAAAAACACGCCAACAACTATTATCTATTGTGAGAATACAATGAAAATGAGAAGTGTTTCGTACTGAAGCAGTTACTTGTTCAAAAAAACTTTTGTTGTCCCGAAGACTTCTGTGGGAATTACTCTTTTTTATCCTTCCCCATTCTGCTTGTGAGGATCAAGTGATTCAGGATACTAAGAATGGGAGTAAACTCTCATGTCTCTAGGTTTCTGACAATCCTGCTGGAAATTTCGGTGACTGTTGGGTTGAGCTATGGATCTACAAATCTCTCTTGCTAATTATAACCATCCAATTTTGAAGCAGTGGTTGCATTGAAAAAATGAGAATGGATTCCAACCTAGCTTAGCAAGTAGCTTCTTGTTATAACATGCTGATTTACTGTATTGGATATATGTGGAGGTTCATGGTACTGCCTTTACTGGGTAAGGAGGAGATGTATGTTTTCCTCTTTAACTGAGCTTTGCAACCTGAAATTTGCTGAGCCTTCAGCGACTTTAAAAGTTTCAGATACAGGGTTGATTGAGTCTTTGTGAAGAGATCAAGTTATCTTCAGTTGAGTGGTTATGAATTGATTCAGTTTCAGAATGGGATAGCTAAAGCTCTTGATTTTCCACAGGAACTTTAACTAAGAGAACTAGTTACTGGACTAGGAACTTAGAGTTTTTGAATGTGAAAATCATTAGGGCAAAGGTGTTAATGCTATCAAGAACCCGTATTTCAAAGGAATTTGGCGAGGGAACTTGTAGGAACTCAGGAAATAACACATTCATATAAGCAATTATATATATGAGGTGTTTGCCATGAAGTGACTTGTTCTAACTTTTTTTTTTCTATTGCCCTTTCCTACTCTCCTCCTCTGTTCCCCCTTTCCTGCAATTTTATATTCCAGCAACTTTAGCTGTCCACATGGATGCAGCAGAGTCAGAGCTACCAGCAACGCTGTCCCTGAGATCCCAGAACTCTGAGTGGACAGGGAAAACACCAGCAGCCGAGAAAGGCACTATTGCTGCCTCCAGTAACTTTTTTAAAATGCCACCAGAGAAGAGCCCTGGATACAGCTAAAAGGAAGCATTGCAACTGTAAAAGCTTGCTGGATTTTGGAATTGTTTGACTCTGGTGTGTGTCTTCACCAAACATCTTGTTTGGCAGTAGTGATATCTTCAGTTTTGGTACGTGATGCGTGCCATCATCCAGACTGATCTGCGTGCCCTGCATACCTAAATCGCGTTTGTGAATCTATGTTTAAAAAAAAGGTAATCCATGTTGGGACCGCAGTGGCTTTTAAAAATGTTCTTGCTATTCCTGTATTTATTATGCATTCATCTTTTTCCCTGATGCCAGCTCATATCTGCTGGGTCGTGTACAGATTCTTTTGAGTCTTCAGATCTGTATTCACTCGCTGGACATGTTGCTTGTTTGTACGTTTGGCATTTTTTTGGGTGAAAGTCCCACTGACACTTGGGGAGGCAAAAGTCTCCCCTTGCTTTCTTCCAGGCTGGGAGGATTTCTTGGCTGGCGAATGAGGAGGGACTGCAAACAAGTTGAAATATGGTACCTGAATTCTGTATTAGCAGAATGTTTTCAGGCCATGTGCTAATAGACTCGAATCAAGTTGCTTCTAGCGAAGCAAATACAGTGCTTGTCCATTCAGAAATTGCCATTGGCTTACTGACAGCATGGTCCATTAGACCTTTCCCTTCTCCCCTGTTCTGAATGTCTTTAGTCTTGCTTGTGTTTTGCATGTTCTTTTCCTAAGTCTCCTACTGGATAAGGATTTGGGAGAACTACTTGGACATTAAATGTGCAAGCTGGAGTCCTGGAAGGGAACCTGGGCCTTTGAATATCTTGGAATATGGTAGAGGATATACAAAACTTCCATTTCTTGGTGTATAAATTAAGAAAATTACTGTTAGCGTTTTTAAAGGACACTTGCCATTGAGGTTAACATGCCATTGAACAAAAAAGCCATTTAAAGTATCACCTGAGTTCAGAGCATTCTGGGTATTGATCAGACAACTTCTGTCTCATATTTTCCGTCCCTTCAAAAAGTATTGTCTACTATATCTACTGGAGGTGTCTCCACCTACTGATGATTGTACTTTACTCTGCAGCATACACAAAAGAGATTCTCTTCTTTTCATAGCATTTCGACTTGGTCACCTGTTACCTTCTGTGTTGCAGAATATATGGATAGTGATTTCCTCCCTCTCTTTTATTGAATTCTTGATCACACTCCACTTACTTTTCTTGAATTGCTCTTCCTGGAGCTTATTTTGGGCAATGTTTTTAGAATATACACCCGCATAGCATATGTCAGGGAACAGGTGGCCTCATGACTTCTTAAGTCCGTTAAAAATAGGATATATTTGTATGCATAGAACTCTCTGCTTTCCTTACCTTGTGGAGCATTCAGACAGGACCATTTAAGCTTGTAGAATTCATTTTGAATGGAGAGGTGCAGTTAGCACTCTCAAGTAGATAACAAAATTTGCATGTTTTTAACACTTTTGCAGTGTTCTACTCTGCTTTATAAATCAATAGCTGAGGGACAGATTTGATTGTGAGGCTATAAAGCAGTGATTTATATTTAACTCTGAATTAAAATGTTAAATGATCATAACATACACAAAACAAAAATTGAATGACTCACTAAATCATGATTGACAAATACATTTATACTACAGACACACTGTCCGTGTCTGATCCCCTAATACCTACTTACTCTTGGGGAGAGATCCAAATTGGATTTGTATTTCGCAGCCCAAGCAAACTGTCAGATCTGTCATTGTAAATCCCTCTCAAAACTGTTTTTGGTTTTGTTTTTTTTTTTTGATGGTGGTACATTTTAGAACTAATTAGAACAAGGAAAGCCTTTTTACCTTGCTGAAGGAGGACAGAGGTCAGTTTGGATTACAGGACAAGCTGTAAGGGTTACGTGAGAAGAGGAGTGTTCCTGTTTCTAAGTAGTCATTGGATTGTCTTTATTTTGTTGTTATTTTGAGCAGTGGTGCTTAAGAGATAGCACAGGAAGTCTCAGCACTGGTGGGCCTAATCTAGAACATATAAAGAGAAGGTAAACCTGAAGAGTAGTAGCTTGACTATCTAGTACTCATAAACAAACAGTACACAGTGAAAAGGAAAGGTGGTCACATTCTCCTGACAACCTGCAGATAAATTTTATGGTAGGAAGCCTCGTAACTGGACTTGCAAGCTGTTTCAGTGACAGGAATTGTTTTCCTAAAAAGGCGTTTGTGCAGCTGTGTGTTTTTCATCTCATGAAGAATCTTCCACAACCTCTTTTGGTTTGAATCTGTTCAACAGACTTACTCGGACTACTGATTTTTCAGCTAAAACTTTTAATTTGGGCCTTTGTGTTCCCCTTTTTAAAACCAATTCTGATATATCTTGCTCGATTGCGAGTACTGTTCAGAGTAGTTCTGTTTCTGCTGTGGTGTCAGGATGGTCTTAAAACTTTCACAAGAGAGGTCTTTGAGGTGTTAGGGAATCAAGAGCCTTCATCTTGCTCATTGCAGGGGGCAGTTGCCAGACTTCGCATGATTTTTCTTGGGGGACAGGGAAGGATAATTTATCAGATTTTCCTATTGAGGTCAGTAGCACTGTTCATCTGGTTAAGCCCTTACTTAGGCTGTAAGCTCCCAGGAGGTCTTCCTTGCCTTTTAAAGGATGAATGTACCTGTGGGAGTACTGAAGAGTAACTGTGGCAGGCCTTGTATGGCTTACCGTGGCATGCCTGTGGTAAGCCATACTTCCTGCCACGCAACTTTCTGGAAATGCCAAGAGACTCCAGTTCTTGCAGCTGCCCTGTCGTTCCTATTTCTAGGTTAGAATCCGTTTGCAGGTCAGCTAGGCTCTCAACCAAATTTGATTCTCCTGAGGTGGTAGACAACATAAAGTAATCACATATCTTGTTACTTCAGGGTATTTATCAAAATCTACCTTCAAACTTCAGTAGCTTATACAGATTTGAATGTCTGCAGCATTCTTAGATGAATAAACTAGCTGCATTGTTTTGTCTCTTTTTCTCTAAGGCAGAGTCCTTATAACTCACACTATACTCACACAGTACTCGCAGTAAAGGACACAGTCCTCCAGATGTGGATTGCTTCAGTAGAAGGGAATAATAATGTGCCTTGATTTGGTAGCTGTGCTTCTACTGAGGTGGTCCAGTATGTGATTACTGCTTCAAAGATAACACAGCTCACTCATATTTCACTTCTTGCCCACCAGGACTCCCCGCCAGGTTTACCTTCTGTCATTGTCCTTAGGGGAGACTTCAATTTCCCAGACATCAATCGGGAATACCTCACTGCTGTGACAAGCAAGCCTGGGAAATTCCTGAAGTATGTTGAAGATAATTTCTTGTCACAAGTACTCAGTGAGCTAACTAGGAAAGATGCCCCCCTAGACTTGTTATTTGTGAATAGAGAAGGACTTGTGAGAGATGTGGTGGTAGGTGGCTGTCTTGGCTACAGGGATCACATTGAACTTGGTTGAGTTTAAAATTTTTGATGTAATGAGAAAAATGGTCAGCAGAGTTGCAACACTGGATTAAAGGAGAGCTAACTTTTAGCTCAGTGAGTTAATTAGCAGTGTCCCCGGGGAATTTGCTTTTGAGGGCTTAGGGGTCCATGAGTGCTGGTCAGTTTTTAAGAACCACCTTTTAACGGCACAAGAGCAGGCAATCCCTGTGTGTTGAACGTCAAGCAAGTGGCACAGAGGACCAGTTTGGCTGAACAGGGAACTCCTCTTGAACTTGGGAGGAAAAAGAAATTGTATGATCTCTGGAAGCAAGGTCAGGCTTCACAGGAAGATTACAGAGCTGTGGTTTGCATATGCAGGGAGAAGACACGAAAGGCCAAAGCTTAATTAGAGTTCCAACTGGCCGGTGTTGTATCAGACAACAAGAAAGGCTTTTTGAAGTACATTAGTAGCAAAAGGATGTCTAAGGAAAACATTGAACCGATACTTGTTGAAGAGGTCACCTGACAAATCAGGATGAAGAAAAAGTAGAGGCATTCAATGCTTTTTTTTTTGTCTCAGTCTTTAATAATACTGATAGACCTTGGGCTGCCCAGTCCTCTGAATTGGAGGACCATGACTACAAGGAACAGTGACTTTCCATTTGTGGACGCTGAAATTGTAAGCTGAATGTTCATGAGGCTGGATGGGATTCACCTAGCGCACTGAAGGAGCTAGTGGATGTTACAGCAGGACCCCTCGCAATCATCTACCAAAGGTCTTGGGAGTCTGGGGAGGTCCCTGCTGACTGGAAGCTAGCCAGCATTATTCCAGTTTACAAGAAGGGCATGAGGGAAGACCCAAGAAACTACAGACCTGTGAGTCTAACCTCAGTACCTGGCAAAATTATGGAGAAGATCATACTGGATGCTATTGAAAGGCATTTAAAGGATGATGCAATTGTCAGGCACAATCAGCATGGGTTCACAACGGGAATGTCCTGTTTAACTAATTTGATATCCTATGATAAGGTCACCTGCCTAGGGGATGAAGGGTGCATGTAGTTTTTCTGGATTTTAGTAAGGCTTTTGATACTGTCCTTCACAGCATCTTTCTGGACAAGTTGTCCAAGTGTGAGATGAGCAGGTACACAGTGCGCTGGCTGAAGAACTGTCTGAACAGCAGCACTCCAGGGGTTGTAGTGAATGGGGCTACATCCGTCCGGCAACCGGTCATCAGCAGTGTTCCTCAGGGTTCAATTCTAGGGACAGTACTGTTGAATGTTTTTATCAATGATTTGGATGCAGGAGTTGAATGCATCATTAGCAAGTTTGCTGACGATACTAAACTGGGAGGTGCTGTTGACCCTCTCGAGGGACAAGAGGCCTTGCAGAGGGATCTAGATAGACTGTGGCATTGGGCTATGATTAATGGGATGAAATTTAAAAAGAACAAGTGCACCTGGGATGGAGTAATACTGGACACAAGTATAAATTGTGAGAGGAGTGGCTGGAGATCAGCCCTGCAGAAAGGGATCTGGGGGTGCTGGTTGACAGCAGGCTCAATATGAGTCAGCAGCGTGCCCTGGCAGCCAAAAGGGCAAACAGCATCCTGGGGTGCACCAAACACAGTACAATCAGCCCATCAAAAGAGGTGATTATTTCACTGTATTTAGCGTTGGTGTGGCCTCACCTTCAATACTGTGTGCAGTTCTGGGCCCCACAACTTAGAAAGGATGTTAAGATACTTGAATGTGTCCAGAGGAGGGCAACAAAGCTGGGGAAAGGGCTGGAAAGAATGTCCTGTGGGGAGTGGCTAAGGAGTCTGGGTTTGTCTAGTTTGGAGAAAAGGAGGCTGAGGGGTGACCTTATTGCTCTCTACAGCTTTCTGAGAAGAGGAGGTGGAGAAAGAGGTGCTGATCGTTTCTCCCTGGTATCCAGTGACGTGATGCATGGGAATGGTTCAAAGCCGTGCCAGGGGAGGTTCAAACCTGACACTAAGAAACACTTCTATACAGAGAGAGTGCTCAAACACTGAAGTGGGCTTACTAGAGAGGTGGTTGATGCCCCGAACCTGCCAGGGTTTAAGAGCCATTTGGGCAACACCCTTAATAATAATATTTTAATTTTTGGTCAGCCCTGAAGTAGTCAGGCTGTTGAACTAGATGATGATTGTAGGTCCCTTCCAACTGAACTGTTCTGTTCTATTCTGTTCTGTTCTATTTATTAATTTAATGAAGTTTCTGTCTTTTCATTCCTCCAGTCTGTCAGGGTTCCTCTGGGTGGTACCCCCACCCTCCAGCATATCAGTGGCTTACCTCCCCAACATGCCATTATTTCTGATCTTATTGAGAGTATGTTCTGTCTCTTCCCACCAGATCACTAATGATCACCGAACAGTATCGATCCCAGTATTGTCTTCTGAGGCATGCGTTTCATAATTGGCCATCACACAGATTTCAAACCATTGATCGCTATTGTTTGAGCCTGACAGTTCAGCCAGTTTCTCACTGACCTTTCTTGCTGGATGGCATCCAGCCTATAGTTCCCCCATTTGGTTATAAGGATACTATGAGAGAAGACCTCATCAAAAGGTTTACTGAAGTCAATGTAAACAGCATCCACTGCCCTCTGCACATCCACAGGGCCTGTCATTTCATCATAGAAGGCAGGCAGGTTCATAGGCATGGTTTTCCCTCATTTAATCTGGCTGCCCGTTCCTAGTCACCTTGTCCTTAGGATGCCTGGAAATGGCTTCCAGAACCTGCTGCATAAGGCTACAAGGGAACGAGGTAGGGCTGACTAGCCTGTCATTCCCCAGATCCTCCTTCCTGCCTTTTATGAAAGCTGAGATGATACGTACCCCTTCCTGTCACTGGGGACCTCATGCAATTGCCACAATTTTTCATGGATGACAGAGACCAGTCTTAAAATGACATACTTTTGCAAACAGGGCTTTATTTATATACAGGAAAAAGATAGGCATTCAGTGAAAGAGAAATCCAGACCTGGAAGGAGCACACTTACTAGTTGTTCTTTGCACATTTCCAGTAGTTCCAGTGAGCTCTAGTGAGGTTTAATGCCCAGTTTGGCAGGTACTGGAGAAGCACGACTTAAAGGAATGTAGTTTCTGACCTGATGGGTTTATGAACTTAAGGTAAGGTACAGTAAAGAGTGAAGAAGGCAACAAAACTGTACCTGGAGAGAAACTTGTAAGAGGCTGGGACTAGTGCTACTGAATGATAGATTAGCTTCATGATTGTAGTATGCAGAGGTGTGTCTTGCCAGCATTCCTGAATAATGACATTGAGATGGTTAGTGCTGTCCTTTGAACTGTAGAAGCTCATGCTGTTACTTTGTGGATGTTGTAGAGACCTGCTCAGTGGGCAGAGGGGACAAGATGGGTCATTGAGTGCCTGTTATTGTAACCCCTTCTGCACTGAAGAAAGAAGATACTACAAAAAACAGTGTGTGTGCCTGGATATCAAAAAGGAATTATGTTAAGTGGATAAGAACTGTGCTTTGATGTCATAAGGAACAGTTTTGTAACCGAAGAACGTTTCCGTGAAGCAAAAGCAAAGGATGCTACCAGTTATCTGTTCAGAAACAGTTTTAGGAGACTATCAAAGGAGGACAAACTTCTGTTCCCATTGTAATACTGCATTATTGTGTCTTTGTCTCTTGCATTCTGTTCCAGTTTGTGTTTTGTGCTTGAGACATCCTGCTTTTGTACCATCAAATGTAGGAAAAATACTTTACAGCAATGCTTCTTAAGGGATAAAGCATAAGGGGCCACTTGCTACACAGAAGGCATGACAAGATCATCTTTGGCCATTAACTTTTACCCAGTACAAGGGTTGAACTCAGCATAGAGAACGTCATGTCTTGATTACACCAAAAGCGTCTCACTCTTAAGAAAGTAAACTGTGCCATAGGCAAGTGCAGGGAGACTAAACTATCACCACCGTTTGGAGATGGGTGCATGGCTGGCCCTCAATCAGGTGACGTACAGACATAGGTTGTGGAGAGAGAGGGAACCTTCAGCATCCTTCTAAACTTTAACAGGGTAAAATGCCTTCCCAACTGGAAACCTGGCTGTTGGTGTGACTCCAGCGAGTTGATAAAGATGTGTTAACTGGCATACCAAAAAGAGAATTCTTGTATCAACTCAAAGAATTGGTAAAAGTGGAAAATGGACTGGCACAGCCTGTTATATCAGAGAAAGGTGCAAAATATATACATAGCTGCAGACAATAATCAGAGAAAGCATTGCTGAGCCCTGCATGTATGACCTAGGGTATTCATTGTCTTAAAGCAGAGCTGCCAGTATTATGAGGATGATCAGGGTTTTGCAAAGCTGCCCTCTTTTCCTTGTAACCTCTGAAGGAAATGGGATGAACAGCCTAAGAAAGGCTGCACTAGGTCAGACCAAAGATCTGTCTGGCTTGGTAGTCTGTCTCTCACAGCGGCCAGGTTTGGATGCCTAGGGGTTACTGTAAGGACGAATTAGTTATATAGTGATGATTTCCTTTTATTTTCTCAGCTCAGTGTTCTTTCTCAAAAAGATTTTACAAAATCTTTCTTCGAGGCTGGAGAAAACTTTTGCGAACCTTTGGCTATAGTATTTATCCTGCAACTGGATTTAATTATATTTTTAGAAGAACATGTAATCTGACTTTTAAAACATCAAGTAAGGATTAGCTCATCTTTCTTGGTAATAAGTTTTCTTATTAATTGTCCTCTTTATAAGGAAATTGCATCTTCTCTTGGAGTAAGTTTTTCCTAATATCAGTATCCGGACATTGTTTCTTGCTATGCTTTTTTTCATCAGGGTTGAAAAGTCCTATTCTTCCTTTACAATTAGGCTTCTTTGTCATGTATAACTACCTATACTCAGTCAACAAGTCCTATGTAATCTACTAACCCATGTAAGTCATTTTTTGTGAGCTTCACGCTGTAAAACTTGTAATTTAACCTTTAACTATGCTCCATAAAAATCCCCAGTATTTCACATCCATCTGCATTCAGTTCTGGTGTCTGTCCTTATTCTTTACGGAAGGAGGAACACTTGCTTCCCTATTGCTATTCAGGCTTCATATACTCACATATCCAAACATCATGCTAGCCCTTGCTGCCCAAACACTGCTGTAATGCTACAATAAAAGTGATATTCAGGCAGTTAACTCTAAAGTTCTTACCACTGCTTTTCAATGCATAAGATCCTAGACGGTAAGAATAATGTGTTTTTTTTTTTTAATTCCAAAATGTATTGCATTTCCTTTAGCAGTATTACGGTGCAATTCTTTACTGACAGTTTTTATAATTTGGAATACTTGAGAGCTGAGTCTGTTTAGTTTTATCAGGAGAGGATCAGAGGTGTCTTGCCTGTGTGGTAGAAAGTCCTTTATGGAAATACTAGGTAATAAAGCATTTCTTGTCTTGTGCAGATGGGCATAAAAATGAACTTGAAGCTAAAGCCAAATCAATTCAAGTTAGAAATAGAGTGTGAGCTTTTAACAGTGAGGACAGATTAACCATTGGAACAAAGTACTGTGGGAAGCAGTAGCTTTTATGTATCTTCAAGCTTCAATTTGAAGACAGTAGCTTTATGGAAGGAATGTTGTAGCCAAATATGAGCCATTGAAATAAATACAGAGGCATCTAAAAGACATTGAATGGTCAATTTTATAGTGAAGGTCAGTCTACGCAAAATGGTAGTTGCTTCTGGTTTACAACAGAAGACTTTTTATGATACAGTATAGAGATCTGTTGAAAAATGGGAAGAGTTTTGGCAAACATAGGGAATAGTCATGGTGATGGAAGATGTAATGAAATTGCATGGGAAGGTGACGTGAGAAAAAAAATCATCTGTGCCAAATGAAATGAAGGAACATTTCTGCATGCGAGTTTATTTGTGAGTAGTATAATGACATATGAACGTGCAATCTTTAGAACCTGTATTATCACTCACTTGAAGAGCATCCTCGGTGAGGATTCCTCCTTTCTTGCTCTACTGGCAGCTAGAGTTCTGCTGTCTTGGGGTATTGTTCCCTGTGTACATCCTCAGCTTCAGCAGCTCTGTCTCAGTTCTTTGGCTCAGCTGTGTGAACTGCCTGCACATTGCACTGAAATCAGAAACAAATGAGGGAGAGCATCAGTGGGCTTATTACCTTGATAGGATACTTGCCAAAAGAGTATGCAATATCTTTCTTAATCACTATAGCAGTTGCTACTGCTTTTCTCTCTCATGGCATATAAGGAAGATGCCTCCTTGTAGGAGTGCCTTTTTGGTAGCCTGTAGCCTTCACTATCACACCGAAGAATTTCTCCAAGTGGAAGAGCTCTTCTGCACTCATCTGAGAGGAGATGGCATGACTGGAGGAAGAAATTTTCTGGTAGTGTGTTGTCTAACATTAGGGAGCAATGACTTCTTCAGCTTTTTCAGCTTTCAAATACATTACGCTGTACCTTTGTTTCAAAATGAATGTAAAATTCTAGTGATGGAATAGTGCCGCATTTGAATTGTTGCTTCAGATCTCAAGTCCTGGACATAGTATTAATGTCCCGTCCTAGCATTTGGTTTTGTTGCCCAGATTGGTGTATGCGAGACCTCATTGCTGGAAGCTCTTCTAAGAGTGCTGTGAACTGGAACTGGTCTGGCCTGACCAGAGCCCCTGGGCACTGCTGAAACCATTGAATTTTCTCTCAAGTTTGGCAACACCTGACAGTTAGCCAAAGTTACCATCAGTTCCATTCTAGCTTTCTCCTCCTGTCCCAGGGGGCTTACCTAGAGATAGTTCACAAACAGGTCTACTCAAAATCTTTTGAGACATGCATCGTGCATGTTCCAAATGTTTTATGTGGTCATAAGATTTAACTGTTTGATAGGGATTGGACTCTGGGTTCCCAGGACTCTATTTTGGGGGTAACATGTAAATAAGGAAGATTCTTGCTTGTATTCCTCTGTCTTAAACATGATGTGTATTCTCCGAACGAGGCTCTTGCAGAATCTTTGTTCTGATTTTAGAAACTGGAAATAAATCAATATATGAAAGAAGTGTTTTATCTGATATAAAGTGAACTGAGTTGAGAGTGGGAGAAGAGAGGCTTCACTGGCATCTAACTAGATTTACAGTATTGGAATGTCCATTAATCTGCATACTTCCCTGACTGTTTCCTTAAATATAAACTGCAACCTGAAGGTCTATAGGGAGTTACTATGTATTTCTTCCTTTGAATTGCAAACTTGAGTGAAGGATTTGAGGTAATTTATCATGTCCATTCTTTGTTTTTTTGTAATGATTTTGTTTATTTCCCAGTTTGTCATGACGTTGTCTTTAGACAAGTGAGATGCTCCCTGTTTGGAATTTGGAACAATTCCAGAGTTTCTTAAGTAGCCTTTCACTTCCAAGTCACTGCTTCAGATCTGCCCAGTCCCAAAAGGGATTTAATTTAAATGAGCAGGTCAGTCTCAATTTTTTAATGGATATCTACTTGTTTTGCCAATGCTAACATCCTTTTAAGATATATTGGCATCATTCTTTTTTTACCATGATAGCAGTGGCTGCAAAGATCAAATGAGCAGTGGACTTTGAATTTTATTTTGCATATATTTGTGTCCCAGTATTGGTAGCTATGCACTCTTGTGGAAGGAACAAAACAGGACTCCCTCTACATTAACTGTTCCAAGGAATACGTTGTGAAAAATTAGATCCCAAGTTGATTGAATGCTTTCAAACGAAAAAATCAAGATCCTCTGGCAATTGCTTCAAGTTCTCAACACTATATTGGGTGGAGGAGGGGTGTCCAATTTTTAAAAGTGATGATTTTCCTCTCTCATCTGCAAGCTGTACCTATGAGAATTGGGAAGTGTTCCTGGTGAAATGTGCTGATTTTTGTTGGGAGGAAGGAGAAAAGATCTCTTAACAATGGATTCTTTTATGGGAATTGCCCAGATTTGGCAAATGTGACCAACCATGGCGAACAGTCAAAAATGTCAGATATCTAAAAATCATGAGCTGATTCAGTCTTCCACCTACTTGCATTTTTTTTTTTCCCTGAGGAATGAAGCATTTCATTTGATAATTGGAAGCATTTCTATATCTATCTATATATGTATAAAAAAAGCTGAATGGTTCTTGTTCACACGTTCTTAATTTTGGACTCAAGGGCTGAGAATTTTCTCAGTTCAGGTTGAATAGCTGGTGGCAAACTCTGTAACAGGACTGACTGTGGTGGCTTTTACCTGTTTCAATGTTTTTCAGACCGTGCTTGCTTCATACTTTTCTAGCTCAGAGAACCAATTGAAACTACAAATGAGTACAAGTAGACTTGCTACCTACCCATGGAGGATTTCTTACATCTAAATAAAGAGTATTTCAAATCTGGGGGTACAAGATTTGTTCTCTACGGAAGTAAAGCAGATACTTGATAGTATTTTTTTTAATGAAACGTAGTATAGAGTTTCAAAATGCTAAATGACATTAATTTTATTCATTTCCAGTGGGGGAGCAATATGGAGGTATCTAAAGATAAGAGCAAGAGCAGATCTTAGACAGGAGTTGGTGCCATTAGGCAGATGAAACAATCAATTTTGTAAACCACATTTTTAAAATTGCACCTAGTTGGAGAAATCTTACTTTGAGAAGTGTCATAGCTTCTTCCTCACAGACTGTCTGCAGGGGCAGTGATGGCAAACCAGTGGTTCTGCTAAAGTAATGCCAGCATTGACACTGATGTTTTTCTAGTAATTTTGACACCAG
The DNA here is from genome assembly GCA_013398915.1 of Dromas ardeola. Taxonomy (NCBI): domain Eukaryota; kingdom Metazoa; phylum Chordata; class Aves; order Charadriiformes; family Dromadidae; genus Dromas; species Dromas ardeola. The sequence goes on from VYZM01003948.1 coordinate 274,404, forward strand.
TCTCCTGAGAGTTTCACCAAGATTGCCTTAGGACTTTTCTTCATCCTGCTTCACCACATAATTTGCAAGTGCTTGGACTCACCCAGCTCCCCACCATGGGGAAACATGCATTCCCGTTTTGAGAAAGCCAGAGGTGAAGACACTATTAATGCGGAGTGTTGTATGGTGAGTGAAAGAAGTCCTGTGTTTTCTTTCCTGGTTGTCCAGTGTCACCAAGAAAGGAGCCTACACAAACAAGAGCAGCAAGGGGAGCTTTTGTGAGCCCTTTATCCCTTGCTGGTACCTTTCAGAGACAGCAAGGAGTGGGAATGAGAGGTGCAGGGTCTGATTTCCAGGAGGGGAGGGAGGGGACAATGAGGTGCGGCCATTGCCCTGCACTCAAGCAGTGCAGAGGCTACCACTGGACTGCCCTGGGGCAGGTGGCATTTCCCACCCTCCTGACCACATCGGTAGGCTGCATGACTCTGAGCCACAGGTTTCCTGTGTTTACATATTTATTTAGACATTTAAACAAGTACCTTCTTTAACAAACTCCACCCCTTTCACCCCCAATCAAAAAAGAAAACAAACCGGAAAATTTGTGCTCCCATGACAAACAAGGTGACAATTCAAGTGGCCAGTGTTGCTGTGATCAGTGGCCTTCTGCACGCACAGTACAATGCAGGTAAGCAGTTACATGATTTGTTGTTGGGTTCGAGGGTTGTGTGTCCTGTCTTGTTTCCCCCCTCCCTTCACACCAGGTTCCTGTCTTAGTCAGTGTAGGAGGGTTGACGTTCTCTGAATGTACAGCGGCTTGGGTTTGGGGTTTTTTTCCCCGTATTTACACTGACTTCAAGCTTTATTTACTGCGCAGCATCCAGACTCCACTCTGAAGAGGGAAGAAGTAATTTCTGTGTTTTAGTGTCTTCAGGGTACCTCCTGCTATGGCAGCTTAGAATGTTAATGAGTTTGTTTATGTGCTGAGAATTTGGATGTTATTGTCCCCCTTATTTTATAGATAGGGAGTTTAAGCCAGAATGACTGAAGCCAAATCTAGGAGTTATCTCTGAATTTGGGTGTCCCGAGATGAGATACCCAGATACTGGCAATTTGCAGGGGCTTACTTTGTAGCTTTTTGTAGGTTCAAATCCTATTTCCTATGAAGTTCCATGGCAGCTATGAGCACTCAGAGTTTCTGGAAATCCAGCCACAATTACTGATGTGAGGAGCACCAGTCCTCATTCCTGAAGTCTCTCGCTGGCTTCTCAAATATCAGAGAGATGGCAACAGGCAGGCATCTCTCCAAGGCTGGTGGTCAGTTGCTTTCGTTGCAAGAACTTTGCCTTGCCCTGCTTTGTCTTTTCTGTCTTTAACAGAAAATGAGTCAGACCCAGTTTCCTTCTGTTTTCAGTCCTCACCACTCCAGAGGCGTGTGATTTGTGCTTCGCATGAAGCTGGACTCTCATAGAAAATAAACTGTGTGATCATTTAATTTGGCATTCTTGTAACGTGTATGCACAGAAGGACAAATTAGGATGGCAGTTCATTTCTTCACTTTTGACTAATTTTATCTGTAACCAGATGTGTGTGTATATATATATAGATAGATAGATAGATTTTATTTATTTTTTGAGCTGGGAATTTTTGGTATGTATTCACTTTGCATTGGGGTTTCCTTATATGGTATTTTAGCTTCCCAAAATATGCTTTGTCTCTGGAAACGTCTATAATTCATGCATTTCAAAGGAACTGAAAGTGGAAGAGCAGCCCAAATGCATAGTATCACAGATGATCTGCTGTAAAATATCTTGTCTACTACAACTTGAGAAAGAGTAATAGGTAGGTCAAAACTTGCTTTTGAGCAGTTCTACTTTATGTGCTTTTACCTGAATATCATAGGACCATATGACTATTGACTCATGTCTTGCACTGATATTTCAAGTGTTGTCCTCTGATTCTCTTCCCTAAACTCCAAAGTAATGACTGTCCAGTGCAGAAAACCTGGCTGTTATTTAACAAATGATAGGCTGCCTGTTAATGCCCATTCAGCAGAGTGTTAAAATATCAGAAATCTTTGTGTATATTTTGGGAAGAAAGCCCTGGGGTCAGAGACCCTCTTTGGAACCAGAATCAATCATCTGACTAAGCTGTATCAGAAAGAAGGGGAAAGGTATGAATAAAGAATGGTACTAACTCTTGTCTTTATTATCCTGTGTTTTGTTCTGTTCTCTCCATTCACTCTCAGGTCTAGATCTTCTAGAGAAATTAGTGCATTTAAAAAAACAAACAAACAACAACAACAAAAAAAAACGCCAAACCAACAAACAACTTCCCTCTCCAAGTTTTTGTAGGATTCTTGTGTCAAATGTGGGTTGGCAGGCTCTGTTTGCAGATGAATACCCAATTTCTGATGTAAACAGATGCCATTAACCTGAAAGATGAAAATCAGAATGTTTGAATTTCTGTGAATGCCGTCATGAGATTGGGCAGGTAGCTGCGGCTGTGGTATCCTTATCCTTGCAATAAAGTATTGTGGAGCACATCATTCCTTGCTCGCATATTGCACCTTTACACCTGTGCTAAATGGGCATTTCTGAGCAAAGTGCATTGTTTGCTTAACAGAAGCATAAAAGATGACACATGGTATGTTGCTGTACTCCTTTTCTCTCTGCTAATCGCTGTGGGTAAAGTGATGATTGTGCACTACCACGTGACTCAGAAACAACTTTGCTGAAAACCACAAATTTCTTTCAGGTCAGCTACATCCCACCTGTATGTGTATTTAAATGTAACTGTCTGTTTGTTCCTGGGAAGGAGCCAAATGCTTGTCACAAAAGCTGGCAACTAGCGGCACCAGAACTGGTGTGTTCAGAATGTGACTACTCTCTGTCTTTCTGCAAGTACCTTGAGTGTTTAGGATACGGATGAGTACAACTTCTACTGCTTGTCACTGAACTACTGCTGGTAATTGAAAATTGGAATACAGTGTTCCCTGGAGAGTTTGTCTGTCATGGAGCTCAAGAGGTTAATATGTAGTTATGTGATGATACTATAATTTTATATGCATCTGCAGATACTGGTAATAGACATTAAAGTGGGCATTTCCATCCTTATTATGGGTCAGTACTTGATGTCATAATAAAAAAGTCACATCAGAAAAGTACAGGATAAAAATCTGATTATGCACCTTTTGGAGTGTAAATGGCTTTAAAATTCAAATTGTCACCTGATGGGAGGATCAGGAAAAGAGTCAGAACAAGGGCAAAGGGGCAAAGCTGTGAGACAAGGGGCAGGATAAAGGAGGAAAGAGAGACAGACTGGACTAGGCCTTTGCTTGGGCAGTTTATATCCATATGAATACTTAGGCACTTCATGTCATCTCATTAGACATAAGCTTGAGTGAAAGGTGGACTTTGCGATGGGGTGTGAAGGTCAATAGACTCCAGATCTTCTGTCTTTCCACAAGGTTCAAATCTGCTCAGTTTTGGGGGGGCTAAAACTTCATGTGGGTTAACGCAGGGTGTTCATTTGGGAAACAACAAACATCATCAAAGATAATGAAGTGTCCAAGGCAAAGCAGCAGCTGAAACCCTCTCATGAGGCTGTCCAAGTAACTGTACAAGTAACTATGCAACTGTTGGCCCCAGAGCCTGCGGAGAGGTGTGGGTACTGGGGGGACTGAGACTTTGAATCCTGAAGGGCTGTGTAGGGTAAAATCAACTGAGAAGTAAGTGAGGGTTATAGCAGCATGTAGGATGGGCTGCATATGCAGCTGGATAGATTGGGACAGTAAGTTCAGCTGCAATGCACTCAAAAGGTTTCCAACATCACCTTGAGCTTCTGTGGGAGCTGAAAACCTATAGCACGTAGAAATTTGGAAGGGTGTTGACCTTCCATTTCTCTACTACTATTTTACTCAAGTACATCCTAAAGCACTCTATAAAGTCTTCGCAGTTGACTGAAATTTTAGGGGCGATATTTTGTTTTTGGGAAATATGGGGTGCAAGCCCATGAGGTGAGGTAAACAGTTCATCCCTGCTGAAAGGGGAAGCCTTCCTCTTCTGTCTCCACCCCATTGTCTCCCCATGCCTGGCTCTAAGCTCCTGATGCTTACCTTTCACTCCTTGGACCCTGTTCAGTCACGTCAACCCCTTTAACTACAAAAAATGACTTGATTTCTGCTGGTTTAATCGGTTCTTTTGGCTCAATTGATTTGTGGGAGGAGTACCAGACAGCCCAAGGCATGAGGGCAGGATTGGGGTGGGGGAGATGGGTGGGCTGGGAGAAAGTCCTGGGCAATGATGGTTTGAATGTGGGAGACACCTAACTGGCAGCACCAAGCTTTTAACTTTGGCTTAATCGCTTACAGTCATGTGCCCACCACCCCATGTTCTCCAGGGATTCAGCAGCTTGTAGGAGCTCCACACAATCCAAGGATGCAAGAGGTGCTTTGGGTGGCTGGAAATTCACGTGGAATTGTTTCTCCAAGAACTGTGTGCTCCTCTTCTCCCAGGTGCTCCTTAGGGGTTTTGACATCATGTTTAGCTGAGGTGAGAAGGGACATTTCCTGTGACATAACCATATATACTTCCTAAAAAGGGATTATGTCTGGAGGGGACTTGCCTGCACTAGAGAACCCAAAGTGTCTCTCACATGGATCTCTTCTGTTTAGGCAGGCTGATTTGTTTACCTATATGGAATAACGGGTGATGGGGCAAAATGATGGAAAATACTTAGTGTCTCTCCACCGTGTTGCATGGGGTGAGAACCAGCCTTTCTGGTGAATGAGAATGTTACTAAAAAAAGCCATCTGTCCTTTGCAACATCTTTTGGTAGAAGTACTGAGATGCTGAGGCCTGCAAACAGCATGCTCTGCAGCCTTCTGGGATGGGATGTAAGGCAATTTTCTCAGGAAAACAAGAGGGACAGTGAGACGTTAAAACTTTGCAAGGGTTATAGGGCAAACCTGTGGCAGGCCCAAGAGGCTTTTGAGATTACTTCCCTAAAGGCCTTATAGTTCTGTGTCCCTGCACTACTGGGGGACGCTCCGAGAGGCTGGCTGTCTGTTCAGTGCATCAGTCAGACACCGAGCAGGCTGGTGGCAGTCAGTCAGATACTGAGCAAGGGCCCATTCAGTGATGAATGGATCCTGGTTTGTGAATGGCCATCTCTCCTGGCTCAGATGGCTTTTGGCTGCCGAGAGAACAGGGATGGAGAACTCCATCCCCCTGTTCGCAATTAGTGTCCATTATTAAATGCTGACAGTGTGTTCTCTCCTCTCATGTATCTGGTCTTTGTTTGTGCACTGGATGTTGGCACAGGCTTCTGTGCTGTGATGTCTTGCATTAGCTGCTGTTGAAAGGAGTCCAAGGAGCAGTGTGCTTTGAGGAGGACAGGAAGGTGGCTTGGCACCGAAAGAGCAGGAGCAATTCTGAGGGAAGGATGAAAATGGGTTTAGTTAAGTGGGAGGCTGGCAAGGAGCAAGCAGCAATGAGACCATGCACATCTCTGCTCTCAAATGTGATGCCAAACAGTTTGATGGGAATGAGGAGCTAGCTAGAAGGTGTAACCGATGGAAGAAAGGTGAGATAGCCTTGGAAATTAGCATAGGATAGCAGCATAGGGCTACCAAGATGATTAGGGGACTGGAACACCTCTCTTATGAAGAAAGACTGAGGGAATTGGGTCTATTTAGTCTGGAAAAAAGACAGCTTAGGGGTGACCTTATTAGTGCTTATAAATACTTAAAGGGTGGGTGTCAGGAGGATGGGGCCAGGCTCTTTTCAGTGGTGCCCAGTGACAGGACAAGAGGTAATGGGTACAAACTTGAGCATAGGAAGTTCCATCTCAACATGAGGAGGAATTTCTTTACTTTGAGGGTGGCAGAGCACTGGAACAGGCTGCCCAGAGAGGTGGTTGAGTCTCCGTCTCTGCAGACATTCAAAACCCGCCTGGACGCGTTCCTGTGTAACCTGCTCTAAGGTGGCCCTGCTCTGGCAGGGGGATTGGACTAGATGATCTCCAGAGGTCCCTTCCAACCCTATGATTCTATGAAATTGTGAAGTAGAGGGTGATTTTAGCAGACCTGGTATCTTCAGGTGGATAGGTGGTGCTTGAGGTAGGAAGCGTGGGACCTAGAGGAGGAGACTAAAATCACTGGATATCACCATAGGCATAGAGGTACATAGAGGAGTGATGACAGTTAAATGCTTGTTATGTTTCTTCATGCAGTGGGAATGAACAGGGAAAGGTGTCATGAGGCCAAGTTTGTCTCTGTTGGACGCACTCACTCGCTGTGTCAGCCTGTGGCCTGTCTGATCCACATTCCCAAAATACAAGTGGCTTTGGCGGTTGTGCCTCGGCAAGGCACAAACTAGTGCCTTGATGTTCACTGGTCTCCAGGAGTGGAGTGGGATGAGCAGCATTATCAGAGACTATTTCTTCATCACTGGGGACTGCTGTGTGTAACTGCCCTTCTGTGTTGCTATTTCATCCTGTGAATATTTTGCTGGAGTCCCTACAAACTTCTCTCCAGGGTATCTTTGACAGCACAACTGACTACTGCTGGTTATTTCAAATATTTTTGATACATTACTCTGTTAATCCAGATCTCATTTGTTGGAGCAAATTGAGGTCCTCATCACCAGAAAGATACCTTGCTCCAGTCACTCACTGCTCATCTAGCCCCACTGGAGGTGAGCATCTTTATCTTTTCCCGTCTCTTACTTAGTCTTTCCTGGTCTTCCCATCCCTCTGATGCTGCTCTGCCACTGCTCCTCCCCCATAGCCCACATTCAGGTGTGGCTGTTTAAAAGCAATCACTGTCAACATTTGTCTTTAATCTGTTTCCATTTTTATTTATAAAAGAAAGAGAAAGAGTGAGAATGGAACAGCAGCAGTAGCAGGGCAATTGCAGATGAATAATGAAAGGATTCATCACAGCCATACCAGGATATATATATTTTTTGCAGCCAAGCGAGACGGATTCCCATCACAGCTCGGGGACTCGTTCCACACAACCACTCATCTTTCATGCTGGGGGGGAAGGGGAAGGTGGAGACAGTATCATTATGGATGTAACAAGGCTCTGAAGTGACTGGTCAAGGTTGCTGCTTCAGTCTTAAGGAATCTGCTTACAGGTTTTCTCTGCACCAGGTGTTATTGCCTGGTAAAGTAGCTGCCTTCTACAGCAGGCTGCCACTTGCGAAAGGGAGGCTTAGGGTTTGCTAAGGGGAACACTTGCAAAGCAGTCAATTCCCTCAAGAAGGACGTGATGTCCAAGTGAGGATTTCACAGAAGTGACAATCTTGTCTCAGAAGGAATGAGGGGGACGCTGGGCAATGCAGGGGTCACTCTTCTCACCTGTTTTTCTTGAGCCAACCGTCAAGCTTGCTGTCGTATCAACGAACAACTCTCATCTTGCTGTGTCCTATCTAGCTTTATACACCTGTCTGCCCTGTTGAGCACAGATGCTTCTTGTCCGCTTTTAGTGGGTAAGGCGGATGAAAATTTGTCAGATGGGGAATGCTGAAGGATTCTGGAGTCCTGAAGTTCTCTGTGAAGCCCGACAAGAAGGAACTGCCATTTAAAAAGGCAGAAGGAAAACAAAACAAACAAAAAACCCCAACCAAACAAAAAACAACAACAACAAAAAAAGAAAAAATAAGGAAGAAGCCTAAAACAGGCCTGGTCGATTGCGGTGTGCACTCAAATCCAAAAAGATCTCTATCTTCTCCTCTCTGCCAGGTTCAGGGGTGCCAGGCCACGCGCATCCTGTGAGGGCAGTGCTAATGCCTCAGTACTGTTTGAGCTCTGCATGCCTGGGTGCACACAGATGTAGTGGTGATGTTCTTCCACAGCTGAAGAGAGAGTCTGACTCACCTGCCCTGTTGTGCTTGTGGGGAGGCAATCCAGGCAATGCTGTTGCCATCCAAGGCAGAGGTGGGCTGTGCTGAGTAATTCTCAGATGCAGAAGTAGAGTTACTCTGTCCGCTCCTGGGGTTTGAACGGTCTGGGTTTGAGGAAAGAGCGTGACTATATTTTTCTGCCTAGGAAAGCACTAAAGCAGGTTGATTTAAAGGGCAGGATTGTCTCATTTTCAGGTGCTGCCATGACCTATATTGCTGGTTATCAGTTCCAGTTGTGAGAGTGCCTCAGCCCGTAAAAAGCACAAAAGACCTTGCCCCAAAGGACTGTATGTTTGTCAGACCTCTTAGCAACCTGGAGTGCTTCATGCACCTCTGGCAAGGCATTAGCATCGGGGCATTCCTATATTAAATCCTTCCTACTGTCAACTGAAGCATAAGGGCCACTGGAGATGATCCCAGTTGGATGGGAGGGTGCAGTACAATGCCACAGCTGAAGCGATCCTTGAAAGAATAAGACAAACAGATATGTTGCTTTGTTGGGCCCTTAGGGCTGTCATCTTGGCTGGGGTGGGAAAGAGCTGTGATCTTTTCTATTCCAGACCCTTCTAGTGCTCTTTTTTTTTCTTTTTTTTCTTTTTTGTCCTGCCTTGACAGCAGTAGAGGGATCGGGGAAAAGGGATCTGTTTCTCAAGCTGCCCCTCCATTTCCCTCTTGTACCTAGGGGATGCAATGCAATGCTCAAAAGCTTAGCTTTTTTAGTCTGCATTTTTTACCATTCCCCCTGCAACTTACGTCTCCCTTTGGGAAACCATTTGATCCATTTCCCCATATCCCGGCACAGGATTATGACAGCTCATTATGAACTGGATGTTATTCAGTTTGGCTACATGATCCAGCTCTATTTATGCATCCTACTAGGTCTCCATTTCTGTCACTAGATAAAGACCCTTGGTTGTTCAGCAGAGAGACAGGTTTTCTGTTGAATATGAAAACCATCAAGTGCTTGGGAAGTAACATAGGAAGAAACTTCTATATAAGGTGCTTGCTTATTCCAAAAAAAGAAAAAAATGCTCCATCCATGATAGGTCTCGTTGTTGAACAGTTGCAGAAGTGCTTGGACATTGAGGGGGGAAGAAAAGATCAGCTTACTTGCACCTGTAGTGTATGCTTGTAAAACTGGGTTGAATGGGCAGGTGAGAATCTTGAGCAGTTCTGAAAACGCTGTGCATCTCTTTCTTTTTTTTTTTTT
>VYZM01003948.1:283510-295303 GCA_013398915.1 Dromas ardeola
AAGAAATGCTAAAAACGCTTGATAATTTTTTTTTTTTTTTTTTTTTTTTTTTTTTTTTGTGGCATTATGGGTTATTAATGGAAAGCTTGCTTTGTCACGTCACAGCCTGGGAGATTGCCTTGTTTCTAACTGGTTCTTTCCAGGTAGATATAAACTTGATGTGTAATAAACGTGTAGTAACATGTCGGCGGAGGTTAAAGTTCTCTTCTGACTCCAACCAGCAAATGGTTTACAAGATCTCATCCCTCCTGTCACCTTTGTCCCAGCGATACTGAATTCTTTTGTTTCAAGTGATATATTTAGTGGCTCCATGCAGTGACTAATTTAGGGCCTTCATTATTTGGCCTCCTTGTCTATCCTGTCTAGCCCTCTTGTCTTCCTCTGAACACTCCCAACCAAACCAGGAGCTACTCAAACAGTATTTTTCTATTCTTTTACAGATGTGGTGGTTGTCACTGCATTCTGTTGTAGGTCACAGTTTCTAGGCCTTGCTGTGTACCCACTCATACAGGCGATAGAACCACAGCACAAGATTAAATGTTGAAGGTGGTGACCAATTCCCTATCACAGGGAATCACTGAGATACTTCGCATTTAAATAACAAAGGTAAATTTTCTTTATCCTTGAACAGTCTGTAAAATATTGCAAGCAAGAAAATCATTGCAGCAGCAGCAATAGAGTCTTTTACTGGAGCTGTCTCCTCCCAGCCATGTAGGCTTCTCTCAGTTGGAAATATTTAACACCCTATTAGTTTCTGATGTGTTCTTTAATATATTGGTGATCTCAATGTTCCCTGAGAGGCCTCAAATTATGAGGATATAACCAGGCACAGGTTTGCATAACCTGCTTTGAAATGTTTCATTCTATCTATCTGATGCATACTTGGGTTGTTTTAGAGTTGCCATGGTGTGAGCGTGCTGAAGAATCTGCACAGTGTCCAGCGAGTGGTGGCTGAAGAGCTTTAAATTCCTCCAGCAAGGGCCATGTGAAGAAAAGTCACTGGGTGGCCTCCTGGAAAAGTAGTACTTCTATGTGGGAGATGTAAGAAGTGCTCTTTCAGCAAAGCAATCCATGGACCAAGGTGGTGCCCTGAGCAACTGCTGTAGCCTGTGGATCATTGTAAACTCAGTCTTTCCTCATTTTCTGTGCTACTATAGTCCCTAGAAAGTTCTGGTCAATACTGAAGTCCAGCTGAACCTGAGGCTTTACGGACTTTGAATAGGAGCATTTACTGTCCAGACAATGTACTGTTCAAACAGAGAAAGATGTGGGTGTAGGCCACAAGTAGTAAAGGAGGAAGGGCAGGATGATACATGATCTGTGATGACATCAGTGTGAAATAAAATGGCAAAAAGAGACACTGCTGAACTGTTGATTGCTGAATTAATTGTCCTTAATTTTCAGGACTTGAGCCAGGGCATCTCAGCATACCAGCTAAAGCACATTGAAAGTCATCAGGGAAGATACATGTATGAAGGCATGTAAAGGCAGGAAGAAGAGGAGCCAAGATAAGAGCTAGATTTGTTTGGAATAGAGATCTAGCTAGGAAGCAGAGCCCACACTTTGGAGATGTTATCAAAGAAATATGATTTAGATTGAAGGCTGAGCAAATTTTTTTCCATATATCTTACCCTATTGTCCACCTTTGGATTTTTTCATTTCAAGACCAGCCTGCCCTGATGACTGTGTGCATGCATTTAGTTTTCTGTGTGCCCTACCAAAGCAGCGGGAGCCAGCTAGAGAATGGTGTCTGCCTGTCCCCAAGCTTCCTCCCTTGTGCTCTTTTTTTTTCCGGTGAAGGAGGCACGAGAGGAGACCCAGGCTCGGTATAGATGAACTTCTGATTTGAGGCCTGAGTTGGGGAGATGTTTTGCTGGTGACAGTGGCATGGTGGTAAGTGTTGTCCGGCTTTCTGCAGGCCCCATGCTTTGTGCTCCAAAGCTATGCTTTCAGTAGGAGGATCCATTTCTCTAAGAGCAATCTGAAAGGCCAAACTCTTACCCGTGGGAATAGTATTTCCTGGGCCAAAGCTACCAAGTGGCAGCAGTTCAGCAGTGTCTTCCCTGGGCAGGTCAGTCCCACCAATTGCTGCTTCCGCAGGGTGTCTCTCCGGTGACTCTTTCCCATGTCTGACGGGATGAATGCAAAGCGGGTCTTCCCTTGCCGATTCCTGCAGCAGTGAGAATTGAGGAGTTGTAATGATTTCAGTCTGTTTCTGATGCACGGTTCTGGTTAAGGACCTAAAGGTAGTGGTGGCATCAGAGGCACAGAGCTGTTGAATCTTGCTTTGCATGGGTCTAAATTGTTGCAAGACAATGAACGAGTTGGTTCAGCTGCAATTGTCTGTAATAGCCCTGGTGGCCTGTGGGCTCAGCTTGGCTGGGGCAGAGACTCTGGGTTCTATCTGAGGAAGCATTTGAACTCAAGAAACCTCTTAAAGACTGAAGGACTGGCATATGGGCTGGGCCCTCCACAAAGTGACTGTCATATAGTTCGTTCAAGAGCGGATGTTTGTTTGTTGATACAGTTTGTTCTAGAGCAGCTATTTCAGACAAGTTACCAAAAAAACACAGCTGATTTTTTTTCTAATACTTTCAACCTGCATACACAACATCAAAGCAATATTAGCACCTCAATTTGCAAAGTGGGAGGAGAGACCAAAGGCGACTTGCCCCCATTTGCTATTAATGGAAGTTACCCTCCTTCATTACCCCTTTCCTCTCGTAAATCACTACTGGAGTATAGAGGACGATTCAGTGGCAGGGCTCTGGATGTCTCATCAGAAGCCAAGGCGTGACTGGGACAGTGAGACTGGATTATCCCAGCACAAGATGAAGGTCTGCTTAAAGGTGCCGGTGCTGTATCCCTTTCTGAGGATAGGTAGAGTTTCGCCCTTTTTATTTGGAATTTTTCAGGGGTGCTGAATTTCCATTGAAATTGCAGGGAACAAAGGTGTTTTCTAGAGGCTCAATTGAGTCTTAGCAAATACTCCAGCTCTCCTAAATAAGGCTGGTCTCTTGCTGATCTGTGCCCAGAACCAGAGGCTGCAGTAAGCATGTGTAAACAAGGTGTCCCAATGTGTTACCTGTCAGTCCCTGTATTTCCATGTTCGCCTCAGGAGAGTGGCGAGGGGAGGGAGAGAGCTGGGCGGCTTAGTTTGACCTTGCTTTTTAGGCTTTCCCCTGTTGTTGTTTATTTTGTTTTTTTATTCTCTTTGCACATGCCTCTAATTGATCTTGAAAAGAAGGGACAGTTAAAGAAGACGTTAAGGTGAAATGAAGCCATAACTGTGACTGGAGACTTTTATTAAGTGTGGCAAAGTTCCCTGGGCTGCGTAGAAATTGTTTATTGATTTTGGTATGGCTGGGTGCTCCGGAGTAATCGCCCGCAGAACCGCTAGAGAGAGAGCAGAGAGGAGAGTGCTTTGCCAGGTCTCTGCTGCCTCCTGCTCCCGGATACTCTTCCTCCTGCCTGTGCTGGTGGCCTCCTCTTTAACCTGTAAATGAGCAGCCACAGCTGGTTAACTCTTGTTGCGGCCAGCTTCTGACGCCCAGCGCTGGGCTCTGCCCTGCTGCTCCAGAAATGGCTGGTGAAAGAATATGGCAAAGGAGGAGATGACTTTGGAGCGTATATCATGCAAGCGAGCGTGGTATTGCTGAGACTTAAACTGCCCTTTGACTCTTCCACCTGTTGGTTGCTACTGACAGAAACCTGTCTGTGACGGTCAGCAGGGTTAGTCATCTCTGAGCCTGCTTAACCATGGGCCAGGTCCATTTTGTGACAGGGCAGAGATGAACGTGTTCATGTTTCTCAGTAGTGTCTATGAGGCTTTGGCCCAGTGTCCCCTGCCCGGTGTCACATCCATCCCCCACTGTGCCAAAATTGCAGGATGCTGAGGAAGGGTTAAATGGCTGTGTGCAGTGAGCCAGCCTGCATCCCCTGTGCCTGTCTGTAAGCCCAGGAGAACTTCAGCCCTTCCTATTTTTTTTTTTTTTTGTTTTGTCACAGCACTAGGGTGGTTTTACTGTTGTAACTCAGAGATTTTTCATGTCCCACCTGGGGCGTTTATACCATTGTCCTGTCAGAGATGGGGTTTCTGCTTTGTTCACTGCCCCGGGAGGTGCTGCACACCATCCTTGCCACACGACTTTTGCACAAGGACAGGTAGTTCTTTTGTTGGTTCATGTCCAGAGTGCTATGACTAAAGTATGCTCTTAAAATACCCTGGCCCTTCAGTTCCAAGGAGGAAATGGAAAGGGAAGCAATTTTATTGACATTTGATTGGATAAGTGTGTGAAATTTCTGAGATATGTTGTACAGTTCGTGATACCCCCTCTTCTACAGGCAAGGTGCTGGGAATCAGTGGGAGGTTTTTTTCTCTCTCTCTGTCATTCCGAGTGCTTATTTCTACCTCCTGGTAGCATAGGTTGGTTTAACCTCCTTCCTTCTACAGAAGACGTCAGAGGCCTGCAGCGGTGTGATCATTAGGTGAATGATACTCAGATGTAAATCTCTGTGGAGAGGAAAAAAGGACTTGACCACCTGTTAGGGCCCCCTTAAAATCTTCCGAGATTCAATACTAGTGTCAGAAACTGTTGTTAGAAGAAGAAATAACAAACTGGGTTCCTTTCTTAATCATCTAATCTGTATAAGAGAGTGGTGATATGAAGCCAGAGTAAAGGTAAGATCCTCTTTTGCAACACTGGGGAAAATTTTCAGGAGATCATGTAGATGCTATAAAGAGGTGTTTTCTGCTTTGCATGTACATTGTGCTTTTTTAATGAAAAAGCTGGGAAAATGTGTGTTAGTTTAAAATTTAATTTCCTGAAGGGCACAATGTTAATGGAAGGAAAAATAAGGCAAAATATCTCTAAAGTGTTGGCAATTTAACTCCTATAGAAAAGGTTTTGAAATGGGATAAAATAATATAAATTAAAATTTGCATCTACCCAGAGTTTTCTCTGACAAAAATGACGGGTGAACATTAGTGCTAGGAACAGCAGTAACAACTTCAACTCTGATTTTATTTATTTATTTATTAAATTTTTTTAATCCCTGTAATAAAGTTCAAAATTTTAACTTACTGTGGAATAAGGACAATGAATTATGCTGATGTTGGTCTGTGTATTTTGGCTAGGAGGTGTGAATGCTGTAACGGAGTCTGCATTGGTACTTCAAAGCATATGCTGTGTATGTACATCACGTAAACTTTTGTAATGCTTAGTTGCTTGAATGAACTAAAATGACTGATTTATTCTCTCCCTCTCTCTCTCTCTCTCAAAAAAAAAGGGTCTTTTAGTTAAAGCTGCAAAGCCTCCTGCCATGGCTCGAGTTCCCTGTCAGCAAGTTCTTGCTCGTAACCACTGTAGCGTACTGCTCCTGTTGCTTGTGTTGGAGATTTTTGAACCCCCACCCTTGGGAAGAACAGTCTGGCTTTAAATTCCTCAGTCTGCACCTCAGACTGAAGGAGTTATTTTTAACCTGCCTTGACCTCTGCCTGAGCAAGAATAAAATAGGGATTGGGCAGAATATGACACAAATCAATAGGTTATCCCAACAGATGTGATCTTTGGCACCGTTTTGCCTTGGACACTTGCTGCAGTAACAAAGATAAATGGTGATTTGTTAACATTGTGATCTAGGGACTGGGTGGCTCAGTGGATCGTGTGGTGGCCTCTGACCTCTGGGTCTCCATGCACTGAACATCAAGACGAAATCTCATTCTGATAGCAGGAAGGGAAAAAAGGTCCACAAGGGTTGGGTGATTTTGGTTCAGCGCTAATCACAGTGCTCCACAAAACAATACAACAAGGACTGAATAGACAATACCTCCTGGCAAAAAGGAGGATGAGGAATAGAGCAGGAACTGTAGTGATAGAGAGCTAGTGATCAGTTACTGCGGGCTAAGACTTGCAGTGCTTTTATGGAGTGACACTGGAGCACTTGGCTACTTTGTCTCTTAGCCTACCTATCAAAGAGGACTTGCGCCAGGGACAATTTGTGGTGACTCTCAGTAAAAGAGAAATTGGTTTTGTGAAAGCAGCTCCCCTTTCATTTCCTGGGACAGTTTCTGCATGTCTTTTGACCCTTGACTGGTTACTGAAGGATAGTGATGCGGGTTTTTTGGGGACCTGAGCTATTGGAAACAGCAGATACAACTGGGTTAGCTGTGAGCCAGTCATGTCTCCACTGACCTTGTGTGATCTGTTCCATATCTCCACAGAGTCCTGTTGCAGGTCCTCGTTGGATAGCTGGCTTTTAATACCTTCTCAGACGTGCAGTTTGTCTTGCTTCAGTAGTCCACGGCGGTGTATTCTCCTCAGGGTGAAAACAAATTCCTGCAACAGAATTTCTTCTAGGACATCTGTAAGGGTTGGTAAACAGCATTTGAAGACAATGTCATGTTGTAACTAATCTCTTGTAAACAGGCGTAAACCACAGTGATTCTTGTCTCCCTTGGTTGGTGTATAATTCCCCTTGCCATGAGGAGGCAGTATAGCAGTATCTCATTCTGAAGCTGAACTTGTCAACTTCAACTTCTTGCCTCTGGATCACCTTGCCTACAGTTCTGCCTACAAGACTGGCACCCTGCTTTCAGGTTCTTTACCATGGTAAGTATGTCCTCTCAGTCTTGAATAATCAAAGGAACAAAAAGCTTGCACCCGCTGGGGACAAGGGATCTAGTAACTGCCTTATTGATGCATGCAAGATGCTTACATACTGCTTTTAATCTTTCCCATGATGTAGATCCAAGGGTTACATGGGAGCTCATGTTGTGCTTGGGACCCCTAAGTCTGCTTCTATGACAATCACCTACAGCATCAGTCCCACTTTGCACAGACTGGGCTGTGCATCACTGGGTAGTTGAGAATGAAGTGAGTCATGTTGTTGAGATAGCCTCTTCCCTTGTTTTTCCTCATCCCACCCATCTGTATGTTGCATCTGTACCAACAGTGAGTTGGAATTGCAATGGGCCAGTGCAAGCTTCTACTAGTGTCTCTGTTTAGTGTAATCTTACCATTGACAATTGCTCTTGAATCGCAAATGGGGAGCCAGTTTTTAGTCCATAGCTTGCATGCCCTATGGGTTGCTCACAGCACACACTTGTTACTTGAGATGTCACAGAAGGAAGTTTGAGAGACAAAGAATGTTGTCCTTCTTGTTCCTCTCCTTGTGAGCAGGTGATGGTGGGAAAGACTGGCTCCTGAAAACTTTGCCCAGTGTCTTCCTTGCCCTGGACCGAGGCATCTCTCTGTACTTGCCCAGGTGCCTGTTCTGGCTCGCAGTGCCTCAAGCTCCTCATGGCGCTTGTTTCTCCAGAGCTAGGGGCTGCAGCCTGCCCGTAACCAGGAACAGAGCTTGTAGCCCCCAGCTCTGTCCCTCTCCTTCTATGGGGACACAGATCTCCCTGCCATTCTTGCCTGTCCGTCCTTGGGCAGAGGTCTGTGCCCTCTCCCCTGCAGCCCAGCCCAGAGCTTGCCCTTGCTCCAGGATGTGCAGAGCAGATTGCACTGGGCAGACTGAGTGAAAGCAGCGTGTCCAGCTCTCCATGCTCCTGCAGCCGGCATGCCACTGTCATCAGACTGCCGCTACTGCCCCCCTCACATGCCCTGCTTCTTTACTATATAGAGAGTACATTTGCGGCTGAGCTTGTTGCTTGTGCAGAACAGGGGCAGCAGGGTGGTTTGTGGGCCAGGAATGTGTTAGGACCTGCACACTGGGTGTGAAATGGCACCTAAACTGGCCGTGGCTGTAGCCTTGCTATGGACGTCCAGGTATGCTGCACTAGCACTGCTTTCTTCACTTACCAGGCCTGTCATCCTGTTGAAAAAAAAAAAAAAAAAAAAAGAAATAAAAAAAGAGCCGGAGAGAGAAGGTAGCAGCCTAACAAGACCTACTTTCCACTGTATTTTTAGCCTCTGATTTTATTTTTCCCAGTATAATTCTGGATTAACTGTTTCATTGTTTTGTCCAGGCTGAGATCAAGTTTAACTGATCTAGAATTCCCTGCCAACATCCCTTTTGTCCCCTTCATAATACAGGAATCTCACTATCGTTGCTTCAATCTTTGCCTGAGTTTCATGTTGGTTGTTTTATTATTTTTTTAAAAGGTGTGAAGTGACATCACTCGTGAGATCTTCAGAGGCCTTTTAAGGTATTTCAGTGGGAAGGTTTATTTTCAACAGATATTTCCTCATGTTTCCCTTGATTGTAAAGAGCAAAAGATCTCCTCCATCATAAGATATATGGGATGAGCCATCTTCTGTCCTTCTTATTTTAGAGAGAATCACTAGCTACAGATTTCTGCTATCTCTCCAACTATCTAGGCCCAGACAAGGACATTCTTCCTACCCTAATATTTAGTTTTTGAGGAGACAGCTCTATGCGTGTATATGTTACTGGGAAATAACATTTTTTTAAAGATGTAAAGACTGAGGGGCGATAAACTGCTCCAACTTCTTTGTGATGCAGCTCTGCTCAGAGCGTGCTTTGGTTTGCCCCCATGGAGCATATTTGTTGGTACAAATCATCTTTTAGGGGTTTTCTTCTGAAGGATTTGTGTTCTTATGGAGAAACATACTGGAGAAGTTGGTACTTCTACAGCACACTGCATTCAGAGCACTCTGCTGTTGCTGGAAGACTGGTCAGTGGTACTTCCAAGGATCCGTGAGCCATTCCCTCTCTTGTACTAGAAAAAATGGCTGTACTTTGATGGGTCTGGCAGAAGCCAAGGTCAGGCCTTCAGCTTAGAGTGCACGTCAGTAGCTGTTCTTCTCTCTCAGGGGCCCTGGCCCATCTATTCCATGGGCGCTATGAGGACAACTGTTGTGCAGAGGCAGTAATTGCAGAGCTGGTGGGAAGTAGTAGCCAGGTCCAGTCATTTCTGTGCCTGCTCCTTCTACTCTGGAAATACCTCTGCAAGAGATGAGTGTCTCTTGCAGTCTGTTTGTAGAATCATTGAATTACGGAATAATTCATGTTGGAAGGGATGTCAGGAGGTCTCTGGCACAGTCCCTTGCTTAAAGCAAGGTCAACACTGTATTCAGACTTGGTTGCTCAGGGCTTTATCCAGTGATGTCTTGAAAACCTCCAAAAATGAAGGTTTCACAGCCTGTCTGTGAAGCTCGTTCCAATGCTTGATTGTCGTCATGCTGGAAAAGCTTTTTCTTCTATCCGGTCTGAACCTCCCTTGTTTCCATTTGTATCTGTTGTGTATTGCCAAGCCATGTGTCCAATGTGTCACACAATCCACTGTGTCTTCTTGATAAGGTCCTTATTGAAAGTGTGCTGTTAGGTCCCTCTAAAGCCGCCTCTTCTCCAGGCTAAACAAGCCCAGTTCCCTCAGTCTTTCCTCACAGAGCAAATGCTCCAGCATGCTGACCACCTTGCGCACCCTCCATTTAACTTGCACCAGTTTATCAATCTCTCTCTTGTACTGGGGCCCCAAATTTGGACAACATATTTTAGATAGAGTCTGACAAGTGCTAAGTGAAGTGGAATAACTGCGTCCCTTGACCTGCTGGCTATGGGCCCGTGAATACAGCTTAGGGCGCCGCTGGCTGTTTTTGCTGCCAGGGCATACTGCTGGCTCGTATTCACCTTACTACTTCTCAGGCCCCCAGGTCCTCTTCAGCAGAGCTGCTACCTGACCAGGCAGTCACTAGTATGTACTGTCACAGTGGATTACTTCTTCTAAGGTGTAGGACTTTTGCATTTGTCCTTGTTGACTTTCATAAGGTTCAGGTTAGCCCAATTCCTGCAGCCTGTCTAGGCCATTCTGGATGGCAGCCCTGCCTTAAGCATATCAACTGGTCCCCCCAGTTTGGTGTCAAGTGCAAACTTGATAAGAGTGTGTGCTTTGTTGCAGCCTCTAGGTCGTTGGTAGAGATGTTAAACAGGACAGGTCCCAGAATACACCCTGCATACTTCTTGTTACTGGCCTCCAGGTAGCGTATAAACATTGCCCTCTAAGCCTGATCATCCAATCAGTTTTTAACCCATCTGATAGTCCACTCATAATAGTTTTCTATTAAACTGGAGACATTCTGGGAAACAGTGTGGAATGCTTTGCTGAAGTCAAGGTAAATGGCTTCCATGCCACTCCCCTTGTCCACAAGTCTTATCCTTTTATCCTAGAAGAGAATCAGGTCGATCAGGCATGATTTATCCTTGGAATATTCACACTGACTGTTCCAAATCACTTTCTTCTCCTCCACGTGCCCAAAATATTTTCTAAGGGGACTCACTACATTGTTCTCCTAAGGACACAGGTGAGGCTGACTGGCCCTAATTTATTGCATTTTGGACCTCTTAAAAATGGATCAGAAGGAAGTTATAGGTCAGAGAGAAACCCATAGTCTGTAAAGTCAGTTACTTTCAGCTGTTTTTTCCTTAGCTTACAGCCAGCACAGAGTAGCTGGAAGTGTGCATGGGGTGAGAGAGATTTCTGGCTGACTCAAATTTGCTATCAAGTGGCATGAGAAGCCAGGAAGGAAGGGCTAAGATGCAAGTTGGAGTGGAGATGGGATCTCAGAGGTGGGGTTTCATCGATATGGAGGTGCTAGTGGAGAGGTGGAATGGAACAAGGGGCAGAATAACTCAGCTGCAATGCTGAAGCAGAGGGAGCCTATCGCAGGCAGGTCCTAGGAGAGCATGGTAGGCAGACCACATGATGGGTTTTCTCATGGGTTGGCCTTTAAGCAATGACTGATGAAGCTGAGGGTTTGCAACTTGCTCTCTAATCACAGGCTGTGGGTGAATACATTTATTTCACAGAAGTGAAGATCTCTGAGGGTTCAATTCAGCTGCCTTAAATCCCTTTCCCTGCAATTCCACGCAGTGTCACTCTGTCTCTCACTGAGGGAGATCTGCCTTCATGCTTGGGCATCTGCTGTGTATCTCTCTCCTTCCTTGAGAAGGAAAAGGGACTTATGGACCTCTACTCCGACCCCACCAAATGTCATGAACATTGGAAGGACACATTTGCTCTGCCCTCTTCCTTAAGAGAAGTTCAGATAAAAATAAATGCACCTCTTTTTGCAAGCCTCAGAGTAAGAGAGCTGGTGCATTCGTGCGTTCGTCTCATTCCTCTTGAGGTGTACCTGTCGGCATTGTGATTAGTAATCCACAGGCAGCTTAAATGCAGCTGTTGTAATCAAAGCTGCAAAGTTCTTCTGTATGTTGAGAGCTTTCTGTGTCCAATTCCTTCTTGCAAGAAGTCTAGAAAGAAAATTCCCTTGTTGGCAGGCCAGGAAGGAGGGAGATAAGGCTGAGAGAGGGGACGAGGTGGCCATTGGGAGCACCTCTTTTGATCTGCTGCTGGCTGCAGGGCGAAAGGGCAGGTTTCGGCCCAGTATCAGATGTTGGTTTTTGTCAGCTCACCTGCAGTAGCCTCAGGTGAGAGAAGCAGCTCTACTGAGAAGCTGTCCTATTCCTAGTGCTTTCCCAGAGGGAAAGGGAGATTTCCATGTGCTCTGTCTTCTAAATGGGGCTATTTGCAGTGAGAGGCTTTCCAGGGCAGAATGTGACCCTTACATCCACTGGCATGCCTGCATGTGGAAATACCTAATACCTTCAGCTACTGCAGAAACTTTTATACAAGTTCTTGAGCTTTCCAGCACGTACCCTTGTTTTCTCTACCCCTAGCTTTTGTGTAAGAGAACATCCACAGGGGAAATGTGCTCAAGGGAGGCTGGAAGTAAGGGATAGGGATGGCTGATAGGGATGGTGGAAGCATTGGGGTTCTTGCAGTGAATGCATCTCCTCGGAAACTGGGGGGGGGGGGAGGGGGGG
>VYZM01003948.1:303651-319013 GCA_013398915.1 Dromas ardeola
TTTTTTACAAGTGGTTGTGGCAGAAACAAAGACAGCGAAGTGGATGTCAGGGGATGTCAAGCAGCAGGGACATTTTACATGGATCTAGTATCTAGTAGCATCTGTGTCCTTTGAGAAACACCGCGTGGAAAGGTCCTTGGCTCACGTGAATCCTGCTGGAGAAGAGAGAAGGGAAGCAACGCAGGTTTATGAGCAAGTGCCATGTGTTGAAAGGGAGACACAGGCTGAGTGCTGAAGGAATTCATCCTGCATTCAATTGCAAAGATACCCGCTAACATACCAGCCAGGCTGACAAAGATGTTTGATACAGAGAGCACTGTAAACAGTTAATGACACAAGGATCTGGAAAAGGAAATGTGCTTTGAGGTACAATTGCTCTGTCAGCTCGAGAGATCTAGGCCCAGGTGGGAATCCCAGATCCTTCCGCCCAGAAATACCCAATGTTGTTATTAATTAGTATGGAAATATTTTCCTTTCTTTAGAGAGGGCTGGTGAATTGCCAGTGGGATACTGGGGGGATGGGTGTGTGCGTGTGTGGGGTAGGCTATCAAGGAGCTATTAATTAGGTTACTTCCCACTGCTGTTGACATGCTGGGGAAGGGGGTTGTTTGTGGGCCAAAATAAAAAGGAAAGGGAAATGGAAAGACTGGGAACGAGAATGGAAAGCATGAGGAAAAAAAGCAGTTGGGTAGGACAAAGCACATATTCTGAAAGAAGAGGTATGTTTAAAAAGACATTCCTAAGATTCCTGAAGCAGAAGACGGGAAGAACGAGAAACCAGGATATGGTTAGAACCAAAGGGGAAACTCCTTTGAGACAGCAGCAGTGTGGGTTGGACACAGCCACGCAAGAACTGACTGATCCTCTCCTGTCTTGTCACTGGTTTTGTTGTTCTTTTTGTGTTCTTTGTTGTAAACTTGGCACCAAAGCATCCTCATGTCAGAGTAGTGATATTTTATGCCAACTGTCACTATGAAACAGGAGAGAATTTGGATGAGAAACTTCTTCAGTTGTAGGTTACCTTCCTTTGCTGGCTGGGAATTGAATCCCATTGGAATGGGATCTTTATCAGCTTTCATGAATAATCATAAATATACTAATTGGAATTTTTGCTTGGCTTCCTACGTAATACTTCAACCACTTCCTACTTTTATCAAGGTCTCCTTGTGGTCTCTATCTCTCTACTTCTGGTCATAGCGTGTACAGCCGTGGGAGACCACAGACACACAAAAAAGCATAAAGTGATAGCGTAGCTCTGTATCTAAGCAGTAGGTCCTGCATTTACAGTTCTGAGAGAGTGCCAGAAGAAAGAGACGAGGAATGTGTGTGGCGGTATGAGTTAGAATAAGCGAAGGATCTATTCACAGAGGGGAAAGAAAACTGAGCAAGTGGGTTACCTAAAAATATCAGTGCAGGCTCCCGGCTCCCTTGCAGAGGGAAGAAATCAGTGCAGTTGTGATTACTCAGAGAAAATGTTTTGGGTTTGTGAAGGGAGAGGAGTGGTGTGATAAGGCAAAGACACAGCATTGATAGCTCATATGAGACCAACACAATCCAGACCTATTTATCCTGAGATCTGACTCTAGAGAACATAGCTGTGTGCTGCATTTTCTTCACCTGTCGAGTAGGAAGTTGGATTCTGAGCGTGCAGAGGACCTACCCAGCCTCCTTGGAGTAATACCGCACAGAAGAAAAAAAAGCTATCCAGGTTGCAGCCCACCATCGTTACTTCAAATCCTCAAGTTCCTTAAGAGATCCAGAGTGAACCAAGGTGGTTCGAAACAGAGAAACTGATAAAACGAGGGACTAAATCTAAGAAGGGTAATTTGGCTTTCAGTTCCAGGGGTTTGTGCACGACAGCGACAATTTATCAGCATGTGAAAGATCACTGTTAGCCCATGCACATCTGCTGGGGGCCAAGAAAACTGTTGTCCTTAAATCTGCCACCAATCATAGAATCCAGGAGCGCCCACGGAGCCCTTGCCTGCCCTCTTCCTATGCTGCATGTGAGGCAGAGCAGGGTAGAGGTGGGATATCTCATCAGCAAGGAGAGGGGTGGCAGCACGAGAAGAGTGAAGCAGGATGAAGCTGAGTACTGCACAGGTGAGGGCTCCTGATTCCAGATCCAGCTCTTTTCGGTTTAAGAGTGAGGTGGGGTTTTTTTGGTTGGTTCGTTTCATTTTGGTTTGGTGTTGTTTTGGTTTTTTTTTATTTAAAGAAAACGGAATACAGATTATATTGCAACATTGTGTCCCTTAGGAAAAATGCCTTGTCAGTCTAATTCGGATTATTGTTAGGCCTGTTTTTCAAAGGGAATACTATGTACGTGATTGCACTGGGTGAGTTTGTGTAACTTTTGAACCTGTTATCTAATTTCAAACACATTTTGCACCCAGTCAGAAGTCTGAAAGGTATTAAGTTCACGCAAGTTTCGTGAAATAGGTGACAGGTAGAGAAGGAAGACCTTATTAGTATCCCTTAGGGAAAGACTGCAGAATGAGCTCAGTCTTATTAGAGTCCAGGAAATCCACATGGGGCAGGGACTGTCCAAATGCCCCAATTACAGAAGAGTTCAGCTGAGGCTCACATCTTGCCGTGTGTGCATCAGAGAATCCATTGGTTGGTCAGTGTCTCTTGTAGATTCTCTACTGACTAGTAAAGCACAAGCTTCCTTCTTTCTGGATATTCATAATGCTGCTAATGCATGTGGATTCCCTGGAATTTAATAAGAGGTGAGTAATATTGCTGCCTCAGTATAATACAGTTAAAAAGCCAGTCAAACACAACAGAGAAAGCTATTGGAAACAAGGCGTCTTTGTTTCAGGTACCTGAGAAGGCAATGCACACCCAAAATTTTCAGTAGAAGATTCTTTCCGGAGGTAAGTTGAGGTGCAGATGTGAAATTGCTGATGTCAGTACTGACTGTATCTTCTGCCCTCTAGCTTATGTGTGCCCCAGTTTTCATTGCATAAGTCTCAGAAAGTTTGAGTACTGGTTTCATTGTGATTTTGGATCCCAGTATACTTAAACTGGTACAGATCTAGCATGAATATTACTTTGGTATGACATACTTAGTTCAGCATAGCTTCTTTGGAGCTGTAAGCTAGACTAACATAAATGTGGTTATAGTTATATAACTTTGTTCAGTGCAATTCTTATAAATTCTTATAAAATCACTACTGTGAAGTGGGATAGTTACATTTATACAAAAATGATGTGGACCAGGCCTCAAATTACAAAGTATTTGCAGAAGAGACCATATTTACATAGTTGCATATGCGTGCTGTTTAGTGTCAAAGGGCCCAGGTTCTGAATGCTGCTTGTAATAATAATAATGATAATAATAACAATAACATAAAAGGGTTACAAGTCTGGCTGGGGAGTCACCACAGTGTGTCTGTAATTAGTTGTAGTAAAAATTATCATTTATGAGGCATCTGGAAACACAAACTAACTCTCAGAGATGAACAGTAACTATGCAGTCATCTCTGTCATGGCACAGCCTTAATGACATTTTTGTCAGGGAACTTCCTTACTTTTTGTTTGCTCTGTATCGCAAAATAAAGGTAATGGCTGAATGGGGTTTGTTTGCAGTCTTGCCATTATGTGGACCACTGAGGCTCTCCATCTTCATGACTCATTTAATGTTTGCAAAGGGAACAGGTAACATTTCGCAACATAATGTAGCAATGCAGAAGCAGTTTCTCCGCACATTCTGAAGACGGAGGTGAAATAAGAGTTTGCATTTATGGAGACCCTGTCTGAAGAAATCACCTTTGAAGGAGGGAAGTAATGAGCAGTTCAGGGTAGGGGGCTGCTGACCTGGTGGTGTGGCTTTCAGTGTCAAGTCTTGTTTGCATTTTGATTAAAGTTTTTTGGAGTAAATAACAATTTCTCCAGATTACCCCCACCACTCAGAACAATAGTAGTTAACATAGACGACTTCCAAACAATTCCTCCAAAACTCTGCTTTTTGTTAAATTTCATAGAAGAACCACTGAGCTTTAGGAAAGTGTTTTCTTGGGGAATTTGGTGATACAGCCGAGAAATATGAAATGCCCTATGGTTACAACCAGCAGTCTACCTGCCTCCAGTTTCTGCCTGGATGAGAGCTAGTGATCAGTGAGAAAGTGAAGAATAAAATAACTTTCTTTAAACATAAACATTTTATTTGAAAACCTAAAAAGGAGACGTAAAAAAAAAAAAAAAATCCAAAGCATATATATACGTTTTCTAACATCTCTTTCCTACAAATTTAAAAATGTGAATTGTGTCCGATAATGTGGCAAAAAGAAACTTCTCCAGAAGGATGATGCAGATGTAGCAACACAAGTCTGGAGAACAGCCTTCCCAAAGAGCAGAAGGCAGTCTGTCCTGCAAGTTTACGTGGGGTTTCACCAGGTGGATGAATCCCAGGATCTCATGGCAAGGCACATGATGTATCCAAGAGAGAGATATTCTGTTCTTGTCTATGCTACTTAAGGTGTATTTACGGGGCACAAGAGAGCACCATACGGTGATAACTCAGCTTGGATACAATCTCATGGTGCTTTCAATTTTAATTGATATAGCCTGGTTCTCATCTGGATATAAAGTCCATATGAATGAGGCTATCTTTCTGCTAAAATCCAAACCAGCTCATACGGAACATGCTGAAGTAGGCCTGTATAGCTATTTTTTGCTAACGTACCCTTATTTGCTGTGTGACACAAAAATGAGGCTGCTTCTCCTGGAGTTTCTGTTACCTGGCTGCGAAGTGCTTTGATGCCACCGCCCTGCCTCGCAAAGACGCAGAGGGCTGAATCCACCACTTCTTGTGATCATGGGAGAGCTGCGTGGTACGTGGCGTGTCTGGGAAGAAGCTACTGTGATTGCTTTAGATCTTCCTCTCTGTGCTCAGCAAGGAGTCGCAGCCGGGCCGTGTGTGAGCAAGTGTGTGTGAGGCCATGCCTGTGACACATTCCTGGAGGGAGGGGACTGGCAAAGAGCTGGGCCTCACCTCCCCGCAGCAGCAGGGCCCTAGGCAGAAGTGATGGAAGGGACTGGTTATTCCAGGCAAGGACAGGTCCAGGTGTGGCAAGAGCACAGACTAAAGCAGCACGGGACTGAGCAACCAAATGTCTGCATCTGAAACACGGACTCGACAGAAACCTTCCTCAAGCAGCTGTTTCCAAGGGGCTTTGGGTAAATCCACTTGAGGTTAAGAATTTGACAGATTAATTTTTTTCCCCCCCCTCCTCACTGTTAAGCCTCAATGAATGTGACATCTTTTTACAGGGGGTAGGTAGGGGGTGGGGAGGAGGAGAGGAGGATGAAGGATAATATAGCTTGCTATAGACTGTGCTATACCTGAGCTCCAGCTCAGGTTCCAGCAGCTTTGAATATCTGTGGTGAACCGCAGGGCACCTTTGTTCCCAGAAGCGGCCCATAGATCCAGAGCACAGGGGACACTGTGTGCTTCCCACCAGGGCCTCAGAGGCATTGCAAGGGGGGATGCTGTCTGTGGTACACACCAAGGTTTTTGGTAGGGAAACTGTTGGGTTTTTGGCTCCTTCTCAGCTTGACAGGCCGTTGGCTGGCAGCATGTAGCCCCGTCTGGATGAGGGGGCAGTTGTGGTGTGCTTGCCAGATCACCAGCCACATTATCCTGGCACACTCTGGCACTGCCACCTCTCTTCTGGGACTGTGATTGTGGCCCTTCCTTCACGTCGTCTCAGTGCATAGCATCCTCAGACCAAATCCTGAGTGACTGAAACAAGCAATGAAGCTCGGCAGCAGCATAGATGGCCCCTGCAGCTTGCCCCCTCTCTGTGCGTGCTGTAGCCTTGCTCCTTTGTCTGGGATGAGCTCAGTGCTGGGGAGCAGAGTTTCTGACTGCCTGGGGAGAAGAGGAAGGGAACATTAAATCCTTTTGCAAAACCCTTCTTTCTTGCAAATATGGGTAACTACATTTAATGAAAAGGCTCCTGCCCTTTTTCCCTTCCCTTTCTCCACTCTCTTGGAGAGGAAATGCTCTGGGTTTTGAGGGGCTCCAGACTGCAGGGGCAGGAAGGGTCTGGGTCGGGAGAGCGTTCAGAGGACTGGGAGCACTGACATGAAGAAGGACTTGAGGAAGCTTAGGGTACTGCAGCAGAATCACAGTGAAGAGGGAGAAACCACCCTACTTGTTGTTAAGATGAAGCTGAGCCAAAGTGCAGCAGAACTTGCTATGGTTAGCCTGAAGAAAGAGAGACAAGGGACGGTGGGGGGGAATTTTACCTGCGTCTGCACCTGTTCAATGCATTACAATTCTCTGTCAAGGTCCTGGTAGCCACAGAGTGGGCTCAGACATGATTTTAGATGGTACAGAGCTGAGAGACATTAGCTGGAAACGCAGATCCCGGTTCCCCTTGGGATGCAAGTGAACCTTGCCGTAGCTTTACGTGCTGGAAAAGCTTCTGTGAAGGTAATGCTTAGCCTGCCATTTCGTGTTTGATTTACCCACAGCGAGGGAGTGATATTATGGTGGCGGAACTTCACTGCCAGTGAGGGAATTGAGGCAGGCATCTGCATACACATTGCCGTGTCTTGAAAGTCATGTGTGCCCTCAAGTGTCTCCCAAATCAGGTGGTTTAATTCCCTCATCAGTCAGGAGTTGTAGGTAGGGTTTTGGTGTGATCTGTGTGGGAGAACAGTCTCTCCCATAGTAACAAGACAGTTTCCAGTACTGTTCAGGGTTATTTTTGGTGGCCTGTCTCCTCCTACCCATCCCTGTGGCGTATCCGGCCTGGCACAGGAGCCCTGGCGGCGTCAGCTGGAGATCACCTGGCTGGGAGTGCTTGCTTGCCTGGGTCTCGGGTGCAGAGGGAGAGCTACTGAACGAAGCAGTTTTTTTGTTTGTTTTTCTTTTTTTCTTGTCTGTTGTGAGATACTGTGGTGGGCTGACCGTGACGAGCTGCGAGCTGCAGTTCCTTCAGGAAATACCCACCTGCTCCACTGCCATCTCTGCAAGGGCTGGAGGGGCCTGTCTGCTCCGGCACCTGGAGCGCCTCCTCCCCTCCTTCTGTGGGGCTGTTTCTCACTCCTCACTGGCTGTGTGGCGTTTTCTGTCCTTTCTTAAACGCTTTTTTCCCCCAGGCGCCACCATCTTGGCTGAGGGGCTCAGCTGTGCCCTGTGGTGGGTCCATTGGAGCCGGATGGAACCGGTCGTGTCCGGCACGGGGCAGCCCCGGCCTCCCCTCAGAGCGGCCGCCCCGCAGCCAGCACCTCGCCACCCAATGCGGACACGCCGACTGACACTTGGCTGGTGGTATTTTGATGGGGATGAGAGCTTCGCCTTCTCCTTCAGACCAGGGGGAAGTCCCAACCTCAGGGCAGGGGTAAGGGCTCTTCAGACACAAATAACTTGACCTGGGAGATGAGGCAGGACGGGAGGTCAGTTGTGTTGCTTTGGAGGGGGCTGCCGAGGGACCCACTGCAGAATTTCTCTTTACTTATTTCCTCACTTTAGAGGCTGAGGAACATGCGTGGCACCACGCTATCCTCTGAGAGCTCCACCGACATGCAGGCAAGTCCTCAGTGGGGATGGAGGCAGGTGAGCAGCCCTGAAACCCCTCAGCTTGTGTGCAAAGGGCTTCTCCTGGAAAGGCTTATTCCTCGTCTGGGTGTCTGCAGCCAGGAACATCCCCTTCCTTTGAGGAACTTCATCAGTTATTTGCCTTCATTTTTATTTTTTATAAAGTATCTTTTAATTGAGCAAGGCACACCATCGGAGTATGGAGCCTCTCCTTGAAGAGGAGAAGAGGGAGTGGTAATAACACCCCTGACACACATATTTGGAAAATGGTGATGATTTTTCTGGGGAGCTAACAGTCTGGCTGTAAGGAGTTTAGATCTGGAGCCAGACATCATGGTTAGGCCCGTCTGTGGTTATAATGTAGTTATTTGGGTTTTGTAGAAATTGTCTGAAGGAATCTGAATTAAAAACAAAACAAAAACAAAAACCCAAGGGGAACCTGTTTCTGGCAGTCCTGGTCCCTATTTGATCTGGCACCAGAACTGGTTTAAATCTCACTTTGTCCTCTTTCTCCTGCTATCAAAATTGCTATGAGCCTTACTATGACAGTTACCATGCTTTCTCTCCCTCCCCACCATGGCCAAGGTCACTGAGAACATGAAACACTATCTCTTGCCTGAAACCGACCTCTGTAGGCTGCAGGGCTGCTTTGAGATTTGTCCGAGTGCACAGCTAATGCCCTGCCAGCACAGGTGTGGGCTTGCTGGTGCTAAACAAGGTCCTAAACAAGTGGTACAACAACAGTGATGAGTTTCTGCAAAACATCCGCAACAAGTTGAAAGCGCAAAAGGTGCCTGCCCCAAATGATGGAACTGACAGCACGTTGCAGCGTGCAATTGGAAGAAGATGGTGGTTTCCAGCGAGAGAATATCGTGGTTACACAATTTAGGCAGGAGTACATATAAGAAGTCTTATTCTGTTTCGTTGCTTTCTGCTGGGTATAAACACAGAAGCCCTTTGAGCCAAAGGCTCTGCAGTAGAAGTGGAAGTTTAGGAGGGATCTAAATGAGGTAAGGGTAGAACGGACTGTGTTATCGTACTGTACATGGTGGACTGGCAAAGGTTGCGTGTTTAAATGTAATGCAGCATATGGTTTTCCTAGTGATTGCAGGCTTTAGTTAAATCCTTACAGATTTTATTTCTGTGTGTACGTGTAGAACTGAATGCTCACTCTGGATAGTCTCTGAACGCACTCTGGTATGTGTTTTGTTGCTCAGGCCAAGCTATTTTTCATTAGTGCATTGTTATTATTGGTGGACTCAGAAAAACAAGGGAGAGTAGCATTCTTCTGTGCTTGCTCTTGTTCTTGTTAAAGCCAGTGGCATAACCTCTGCCGAGCAGCCACAGATGGTGCCTTTCCACAGCCTACATCTGCAAATAGCTATGCCAGGTGAAGACTTTTCTCTGTCCACAGCTCTGAAAATGGAGGAATAGAATTGGATGCTGCCTAATCCAGGCAAATTCTTTAGTCCTAATCTGACGTGCTTTGTGTGAAGCTTCTTAGAAAGTTTTTGCAGGTTCCCTTCTGCCAAAGAGCTTTTGGAGTCCTAATCTCCAGCTGGCAGGCAGCTGGAGGGGGGTAACATCTTTAGCTGAAATGGCTAAATCTGGTAGGGGACTTCTGTTAAAATCTTAGTCATTTTCACATTCCTGAAAAATAGCAAAATATATATGAGTCAAAGGAGGAGCAAAGTTTACAAGTGTATTAATTAACTGAGCAGTGTGACTTTCCCTGGTGATGACAGAGACTTGACATGGCAGCATGGCATGTACCGTCCTGGAGGGTACATGAAAGAGCTGGATGCAGACGTATGGACTTTGGGTTTAGCGTGTGCCAAAAAATATCCTGTTATGGATATGGGTTGCACAGAACAACACTGAAGTAATATGAAGTTTGCAGCTTTAAAATCAAATAAGGAAATAAAACAGCTAAACTGCTAGCAATAATATCAGCATTTCCCTCTTGAGCATTTGCTTTTTTCAGAGTACATGCTTTGTATCAAAATGCACAGTATATTTAACTACCTGTTAAATCAGATATGAGTAATACTATGTATGCCAACCATCCAAAAGAGTGTTGCTACTCAAACTTTTCCTTTTGTTTCCCTTTTATTCCTTATCTTGTTATTTTCACAGTCTAGGAAGAGGGGTTTTTTGACATTGATTTCCTTTTTGTGAAAAGAGTTATTTTATAGTATCTTTTTTTGGTGTTTAAGTAGTCCCTGTTTGAAATCTGTGCAATTCACACCTCACTAAATCCAGCAGGGTACTAACACAGCTGCCCTGGAATTTTGGGGTTTTGAGAATCTTTCAAAGTAGTCTGACTCTGCTGAAGAAACTTTTTGTTGTGTGTTACAGTTATTCCTCATAGTTTGTGGCTAGCCTTCGAAACTACAGGGATGACTTTCAGTTTATCTTTTAAAACTTAGATTCATACCTACTTTTCTGATATAAAAGCAGTGGTGGTTCTGAGCTCTAAACTTATAGCACATAAATCAGATGTGCAGAGAAGCATCTTGAGGCTCACGGGAGAAGGCACAAAGATTATCTGTGTGGTTTAATGTGCGAGTGGGGGAATTGGAAGATTCCATTGATTGGACTAGTATTTTCAAGATTCAACCGGTTTTGCTGTGTCCCTATTTAAAAAGGGTAGCTGTGAATTTTTGTTTTTTTGTCATAAAAAGGAAAGTACATCTTACATTCTTCTATAATAACTTGTATCCAGCTGAGCAAATTCTGCCCAGATTTATATGTGTAAAGCTCAAACGCTTTGTGTTTGAAGAAAATTAAGCACTGAAATTTTACCTCCACCATAGACTTGAGAATCTGAGACTGAAATACAGGCTTATGATGCAAGTGGCCCTAGCAAGAAACATTAAAAAAAAATACCTTCCCAAACAAGTAGAAAAGACTGTAAATCTGCACTTGCACTTTACAATGTCTTCTATTTGGGTGCCTCAAGGAAAGAGTTGAGCCTTTATACAGTCTACAAGTCACTGATGTTGATCTTTTTCGGTTGGGTTTGGTTTTTTTGTTTGTGGTTTTTTTTTTTTTTTTTTTAAATGTATCTGAGGGTGCTTTTGAAATCTTCTGGCTTTTTTTCTTTGCAGTGTTTTGAAGTGGGCATTCAGTCTCATGGCTTCTACTGTTGGATACTTTCCCTGCCTCACCTGAGTCTGAAGGCTGGAATTAAGAGGTGTTTGTGCACAGGGGTGCTGGCAGTGTGGCTAGGGGACATGTGTTTGAGGTTTTACCTGAAGCAGATCTTCTCTGGATTGCTGGGTACCCTAGTGAGGAGCAACTAAGGTCATACATCCTGCTGTGTAAAGGCAGAGAGGAAGGATGGAGGAATGCTGACTCCATTCAAGGTTCATCCATACTAGCTAACTGTGGCATGCTGGCAAGTCCTCATCCCTTCATCCTCCAAGCAGAAAGTGGAAGGATGGGGGACTACTGTATGCCCAGATCTTTGTCTGCTGTGCATATGGGGTGCCAATGATAAGCACGGGACCTGGACCTGAGAACTGAATAGAGCTTCCCAACTACCTGATTGAGACGTACCCAAAGTGTCTTCGTGATTTAGACTACATCGTGGTGTTTCCCCAGGCTTCAGTTTGGCCCATGGCAGTGTAATGGGCCAGGGATGATGCTGTTCTATACAACACAAGGCTTGCTGGAGTGGTATTTGAAGAACTTCAGATGTCAGCAATATAGAACAGCAAAGAACAGTCTGACAGTGGTAACACTTTCAGGATCTATGTGGCTATGCCTTTGTTAAAGCTGAATTTTTCAAAAGTGGCTGTTGGATGTAGGTGCCCCTGTTTTGGGACCTTGATCTGCCATGCCTCAGACTGATTATTCTGTGGTCTGAGCTTCTAAAGTTCCTTCCAATGACAATGGGAAGTGTAAAATGTTTTACAGCTCTGAGTATTAAGGCCCAAAACACCTTGTAATGGCCAGCCCAAATGAGAGGGCAGAAATTCAAAATCATCTTTGTTTGGTCAGGTAATTTTTAATCTGATTCAACTAGGTGAATGTGAAGGACCAGATTCTGTTTCCACACTGGAGCTCAGCCTGTCAGATACTTTTCTTTTTTTCTCTCTTCATTTGTAAGTCTTCATCTGTAGATATCAAAGTGCTTTAAAGTGCAGTGTTAACTATTGTTATCTTTGTTTTTTTAAAGCTGGGGGATACGCAGCAGTAGTAAAGTGACAAGCCAGACTTCACACAGGGCAGTAGCTCAACTGAGGAAAATGTCTAAATGTCATGAGTCTTAGCCCAGTGCTTCATCAGACCCCTGTCCCGTGAGAAGGGCATTTTTTTTTTTAAAAAACTCATTGACTAAATCCTACCAGCTTAGACACTAAGCATATCGATAGGATTTGGCCCAAAAAGAGGAAATTACTTTATCTTCGCACATAATCAATAGCTGCAGTTGAAATGAGACCTTGGCTGTGATGTGGTGGGTCCTTGCCTTGCTTTAGGATAAGCTGCTCCTGTTGAACTGAACTAACTTTCTTTACTCCAGCAAGGGCAGCAGCTGCAGTGCCGTGTAGACATGCCTAAACTAGCATAAATAGTTCAGGTACTGTTAGCCACTGAGCCAAAGAACCATGGAGTTCAGCATGGGCTTGGTGCCTGAGGATTTTATCCTGCTCTTTATGAGTTCAGCATTTCTTTACCATCTTAGCTCAAGCAAGCCTAGCAACATGTTGAAAAGAAGGCTGGTGGATCTGGTACTCTGTCTGCACTAGTACTTTTGCCTGCAGAGCTGAGCATGGTGCTAGGGTTGATTGTGGGAGATACTGCCAAAGGTAGCAGTGTAGCAAAAGCTGTTTTGCCTCTCTCTGCCTACTGTTCTCCCTCTTCTTCCCCACCCTCCCCCTGGTATTCATCAGGAGCTGTCTTGCCTTTGAGTCTGTTTGCTATGAAACTGCATGGCCATTAAGGTTCTACTGGATGTCATGAATATCTAGGAGTTGGTGAAGTCTTGGAGAACCAGCTGCCTCCTGGAAAAGCTTTTGGCCCTGCCTGACTGTGACTCTAACAGGAGAACATGTAGAGGTTAGATATGAAAAAATCCAGGACCATTACCCCTACGTCTATTAATGGGGACCAGGGCAGACGCATTCTCTCAAGTCCAGATGGTGGGGTCCCCGCTCAGCTTCTGCAAAAGAGCTGTGCTGATATCTGTAACTCATCAGTTTTCTCCTGTCAGCCAAGGACATGAGCAGGAATCATGGTTCAGGTCCTTGAGAGCTAAGTAACTTCTGCTGAGTCAATAGAGGAGGTACCATCAATACCCTCAGTTTTGTTTTCAGGAACAGCCTCATCAAATACTGTTTGTGGGCAGAGACCCTAAGTAGCCTGCTGAGCTGTTAAATTGCTAGCCTACCTACTAGCCCTAGTTTATTCTGCAGCAGAAATACAAGCACGACTGGACCAACCCCCAGAACTCGACTCTGAACTCCCCTCTCGTTCTGTCAGAATCCCCAACTTGTTTTAAAAATGGCATTTATTTTTGTTAAATTGAAAAAGAGTTGGATGCAGTCTGCCAGTTGTGCTTTCCCTCTCCTTCTTTGTGCATTGAATTTTGTTCACTCGCTTTACATGCCTCAAGTTGCTGTAATGCTGCTGGGAAAGTAATTGCCTTGCACTTTCTCTTTCTGATGCCCACGGGTGACTGTGGGGGACTCCTCCCTGGGCACAGTGCACAGTTAAAAGCCCAGCTTTTGCTGCTTTGCTTAAGACCTGGTTATTTNAGGCAGAGACGCAGAGGGGACTGTCGGCTGGTGCAGGCGGAACCAAAAGATATTTAATCAGCAATTAGAAACACCTGAGGGCAAGGGAAATTCTACTCCAGCCTCAAGCTTCATCTCTCAGCCTGCAGCATGTAAGTAGCAAACTTCTACCTTTTATTGCATTTATGGGGTTGTTTTTTGTTTTGGGGTTTTTTTTGATCCAAATGTTTCTCTGCACCAAGCCTTTTATCTGGGCTAAAAATTATGGCAGCATCTCAATATGGTTAAAGGTAATAATTTTTTTTATTTGTTTTCACACTGTCAAAGGAAGGTCAGTGTGACCCACAAGGAGAGGAGTTGGTTCAGAACTTTGTAGAATTCAGATGGTTTCACTATTTGAGAGTGGCTTTTTTCTCTGGAAAAAAGCAAATGAAAGTTTGAGTGGAACAGTTTTGTTTTGGGAATAGAAACGGTCAGGTTTGCTGGCATTCCAAAAAGGTCAATGTATAACGTAACTCTGCTTAAGGGCTTACCAAGGACAGGTGCTATTTATCCCATGCTGGTAAAGGCAAACCTGGAAACTTCAGCAGTCCTGTCTTAAAAGAACCAAGCGGCACCCTTTCCTCTATTAAAAAAAAAACCAACAACCACCCCCCTCCCCCTGGCTTCATAACAAACCTTCTCTTTAGCAGGGAGATGAAATGAAATTTTGCTTTTACTGAATGCTTTATCATTGAGCAGTTGATGTTTCTTTAATTTTAAAAGTCCCAAAGCAACTGAAGCCTCTTCAATGACAAAAGAGGGGTGCAAGTCTTTGCAAAGTCAGTGCAGTAGCAATCAAAGAAGGAACTTACTCTCTCATCGCCAATGAGCTGTTTGCTTTAAAGCAGCCAAAAAGCAAAATGTTTGAACACTGATACATTTTTGGAGTATTTTTGTTAACAGGAATATGAAGAAAGGGGAGACAATAATGAGTCAGAATTTGTTTTTTATTAGTAGCTTTTAGCATAACATTTTTGTCAAAACATAAAGAGGTTTTTCTTGTTTCATATTTTTGTCTCAGAGCTTTGGGCTAGATCTTTGCCAAAATTTAAGCATAGAAAAATTTCCTTGATTTCTTGTGTTTATAACATCTACCCCCAAAAATGCCAATATTACAATTTTTAATTTCTTTATGTTAAGTTTTTTAGTATAAATTTCTCATTAAATATATGTTCTAAAAACTTTTCCCCCTACAATTCACGATTTTTGAAAATAACAACAAATAAAATGAAGGTAAACTTAAAATAATTTGGAGGAACAAGTGTCTAATAGAAATAGAATAATAAAACCAGACGCGTCTCGCAGTTAAAATATCAAGTCCTAAGAAATACATGATAGCTGAATTGCTTGGACTGACTGTAGGAAGGTGACAAATAGGTTGGTTCTTTAATTTGCATTTCTTTAATGTACATTTTATAATACTCAAAGTTTTTAACTTAGGTTCTAGGAACAAAAATTACTGACTACAAATTAATTCTTTCTAAGTTTTTTACCATTGATATAAATACTCTATCTTTCAGCTAGAATTCTAGATATAAGGAAGGCTTTTAGGACAATATGGATAAACACGGTGAATTTACATACACAAATAGTGCCCCAAATGATCATTACAATACACCGCTTACTATGAAGCTCCCCTCTCCCCAAATAAAACAAAACTGTCAGTCTGACCATTCTCATCACAGAAAGCTTCATTTTTGGTTCTTAAGGCTTTTTGCTTTACTTAAAAATGAATCTATTTAAATTATTTAAGTNCCAACTTGTTTTAAAAATGGCATTTATTTTTGTTAAATTGAAAAAGAGTTGGATGCAGTCTGCCAGTTGTGCTTTCCCTCTCCTTCTTTGTGCATTGAATTTTGTTCACTCGCTTTACATGCCTCAAGTTGCTGTAATGCTGCTGGGAAAGTAATTGCCTTGCACTTTCTCTTTCTGATGCCCACGGGTGACTGTGGGGGACTCCTCCCTGGGCACAGTGCACAGTTAAAAGCCCAGCTTTTGCTGCTTTGCTTAAGACCTGGTTATTT
>VYZM01003948.1:326932-344355 GCA_013398915.1 Dromas ardeola
TGAGTGCTTTTGATCCTGTGAGCCTGATGCTAACTTCTAGACACCTGTCTAGGCTGATGGGGGGTAGATGATGAAACATCCCACCTGCTTTGCACTGAGGATCCAAACCTGCCCTGAGAAGTCAGGCATTTCTCTCTGGCCTCAGAGTGGCAGAGGGAGAAACATCCGCCTTCTGTGGGAGCTGCCAGAGGAGCAGTGCTTTTTGGCTGCTCAGCTACACTACCCCTATAGATGCACGAAACATGTTCAAAGAGCACAGCATGCAGAATGTCAGCCCTAAGGATCTGTTGAGTGCTTCTGCAACCATGGGCCTGGTGGGGAGGTATATGGTCCTGACTGGTTTTGTGCTCTCCGTTGTCCTTGTAGCACAGTGAGCTGGGGAAGATCTCACACTGTTCCCCCTAAAGCATCAGCTGCAATCAGCTGATGAACTAGGCTTGTGTCACATTCTTAGCTGGACCATTGCTGATAACTACAAGATTTGGACTTTCACCTGTAGAAATAAAAGAGCAGCTTGCTCATCATGCTCCCTATCTCCTTTTCTTTCTGCTTTGTATTTGTACATGCTTTGCACCCTTTCTCTTTCTGGATGTGTTGTTGTGTTTTGAGGAATCTCAGACAGGTCTCTGCAGCTTCCCATAGCCAGGTCAGAAGGCTGTGAAAGCTTGGTACCATTTGGAGGTTATTGCAAAATCTTGCACAAAGCCAGGAGGGCCAAAAAGCTACTGTGAAATTCTTCTTTATTAAGTCAGGCCAGCTTATATATATAGATACGCAAATAACTTTCAGAGCCATTTAATTACCCTATATATCATTTCTATACTTCATGCTCTTTGATGTTGCCAACAACTTTATTGCTGTACTTGATGTTTGCCTTTACATCTACACCATGTGAAAGCAAATGATGAGAAAAATTGCAGTTTTGTTTTAAAAGAAGAAAAGTGTCTAGACCACCAGGTTTCAGGGAACAATTAAAAAGCAATGCCAACTATCTTTTTTTTTTTTTTTTTTTTTAAAAAAAAGGGGGTGATAAGAATAGCCACCAATGTATCATATAGAATATAATTATATTTATTTTGGGACCTGATCAGTACCTGAACATTTGAGGCTCACAATACTGGGTTTAATATAGTATGCAACATTGTGTATTATGTAATGTAAAATTATTATCTACTACTTAATAAATCTCATGCTGTGACTGTTCCACTTCTTTTTAACTAGCTCTCAGACAATGGCTATGAGTTATGCTGGCAGCTTTGGCCGTTGATTCCATTTTGCCCTCATTGTTTGCTGGGACTGCTGTATTTAGGCATGAGACAACTTCTGACTGAAAGAGCTTCCAATCTGATTCGAGACAAGAGACTATCAGTGGGGAAAAGTCAGTCATGAAGTCTGTGGCCAGAAGAAAGATGAGGGTTAACGGAGATAGGTATTTGTGGTAATGTATTGCTGCAAGTGTGGCTTGTTTGGAGTACAGGTGGCTGTCCAGTGCCAGTTAACTAAAAGATAACAAAAAAAGAGCATGGGCTTTTATGTGTAAAATCTGCCTTATTCTTTGCTTTGCAAAATCAGCACCTCCACTTTCTCAGCTAAGAAGAGAGCTCTGCTTCATTTTCTTGGTATCTCTATATTTGCATGTGTATTTTCCCCCTTTTTTCAATGCTGTAGTTACCCTTTTCCCTTAAAATAAAAAAAGTGCTTTAAATAAACCAAAGGAAGTATTTTTTCATATAACAGAAAATTAAACTGTGAGATTTATTCGCCTCTGCATCATTCAGTGACAAAGTTATGGATGGATTCAAAAAGATCTCAAGGAATCTATGGAACATGTGGACCCATCAGTGGCAAGTAGATGTTATGGTCTAGAGGGAACAGCCTAAGCCACAGGCTGCCAAGATACTGACTGTAGGGTCTGCAAAGGTGCAGCAAGGTGAAGAGCAGGGAAAACATTCTCCTTTCCTATAGTCTTTCCTGAGTCAAATGTTAGTGGTTGATATCAGAGACAGAATATGGTACGAGGTGACTTCTTAACTTGACCTGGCATAGCTGTCCTCATAGCTTCTCTTGCACCTGGAACCAGTGTTGTCACTCTTTGCAGATAGCTGAATTACTTGTTTACACAATACTCTGTTACAGATACGCAGCATCTGTATTTTGGGGTACCTGATCTTGCTTACCCTGAATGTTTTTCTACTGTTAAAGGCAGTGTTTATAAAGCTGTGAAAGTTCCTAGGATAGGTAAGCTATGCCACTATGAAAGTATCAGTGAAGACAAGAATGCATGCAGGGAGCAAGGGTGAGCTAAGCAGAAATGATGCTTCCTGAATTTATGCTTTCTGATTGGTACCGTGTTCCTTCCCACTGACTGGGTGGCTCTTGTGGTGGAATTTGCAGGGCAGAAGTAGGCCCAGAGGCAAAGAGGCAATGGGTTAGAGGATGCTTTCAGGTATTTATGTTTAAGACCACATTATGCAGCAGCTGTGAGTTTGTTTCAATGCATAATATCCTCTGCTCTGCAATGC
Source organism: Dromas ardeola (assembly GCA_013398915.1). Taxonomy (NCBI): domain Eukaryota; kingdom Metazoa; phylum Chordata; class Aves; order Charadriiformes; family Dromadidae; genus Dromas; species Dromas ardeola. Next base: position 329,455 of record VYZM01003948.1, read on the forward strand.
ATAGGTTTGTAGAAGGTTTAGTCTGATGGGTTTTGGTTTGGTGTTGAGTCAGAGGAGCATTGCATTGCTGTATCACCAGTTGGTGAAGGTTTCTTGAAGTAAATGGGCACTACATTATGACACCCGCCAAGGTCTTTGCCATGCTGATACTTGATCCCTGTAATCTTGACAATGGCGTCATCTTTCCCATCTGTGAGTGAGGGGGAGTGATATGCCTGCAGTATCTTCCTTCTGCGGTGAAGCATTTGGGAACACCTTCCCAGGATGAGGGGCCAGTGTGAGAAAGAGGAAGGACCACAAACATTTGTGCATTCAGTGGTTATATGGAGCAGCCTGCTTCCCGTACAACACCTACTCTGTGAGTCCAGAGTACTGAAAAAGTGCCCTGTTATCTGTTGAAAACTGTAGCTTGGTGTTTTGGCTTTTTTTCCCTCAGGATTTCATGGGCCTTCCCCAATGCAGTCATCTGTAAGCCTGTAGTTGTAAACCTGTGTAAACTTGGAAGCTGTCTCGTGTAGTTTTGCTGTTTAATGTATGTCTTCAGTAAAACATGAATGCCTTGGGGCTTCTGATCAAATTTACTTTCGTGGCCCAGAATTCACTTTTGTAGTGAGAGGACAGCTCTGCATTACTTTTTGGGAGCTAAAAGAGGCCAGGCAAGCGGCAACAGTGCCTTCCGTCTTGCTTCAAATATAGATTGTAATCTTTTGCATGTTTCTTCAGTACTTTGCATTGGTAGGTACTGACCCCCATGGGAATCAAAACCAAAATCTCTTACAGTGAAGTCCTGACAAGCACTCAGACCTGAAAAACTCATGACAGGCCTGGAGTGTTGGAGAGCCATGCTAGTTTTAGCACTCCATCCCAGCCAGAAATATTCCCAACTTTCTCTTTTTGTTTTGAGCCCATCAATAATGTGGGGCAATTATTTAACTACGACGACTGATTTGATATTGTACAAATATCTTTTTGTACCGTTTTCTATTTAAAAGCGGAGCCAAGCAGGATTTATGCTGCTGGTTTCCCATTCATCTGGGAACTGCTGCAACTTTGGTAAAGGCACGTTTCTGCGGAGAGAGGACTCGAGCTGCTAATTTGACTGTAGGAGTTTATTTCTGGAATGCAGCAGTGTTTCACCAATGGAGCAGCTGTCCTGGAAACACTTACCACATGGGGTCATTTTCCTCTCTGTGTGTAATCGACAAAGCCACCCCAGTTAATCTGAATCCTTTTAAGTCTCCTAAACTAGTCCACAGGGAGTGCAGAGAGGTCTACAGGACTCTGACCTCCTTCACTTCCTTCTCCTATCATTAGGGAAGAAAAAATACTCCCATGCTTAAATGCCCCTTAAAGGGGAAGCCTATAATCTTTTCTGAGCGTGGAAAACTGTTTCTATCAGTAACATGCTGATTTAGGGGGAGGTGTTGGTCCTCCATTTTCTACAACTATTTTGTGATAGTAGCTACACCTCTCCTAAGTTTGCCAGCTATTACAGGTTTTGGAATCACAACAGTCAGAGGTGGGGAAAAGCTTCTTGGGTTATTCAATTCTTTCTCTTCTGTTTGTTTTGCTTGCACAGCTTGCTTCTATCCCTGTTCACTTACGGGGTGACAGTTCCACAGCTCAATTCCTTCTGCTACGAGAGAAATTTTCCTGGTCATTCAGTTTAAATTATTTCTTAATTTATTTTTTTTTTCTCCCTAGTTCCCTTTCATGTTGCCCGGTTCCTTCCTTCGTCACTGTTTCTGCTCTTCAATACTTTTTGGACGTAAGTCCTGTCTCTAAATCCTCCTTGCCTCCAGTAGGCTCTATGGCCTTTTTCCCCCTGCTACAACTTTGCATCAGTCTCTTGAATTGCTGTCTAATTTTTATTAGGGTTTTATTGAGAATGTTTTACACTTTGAGTTTAGTGGTTCCTTTCTCTTAAACCTGTCTTCTATGCCAGGGTGCAAGGCCAGTCACAGGTAGCAGTTCTTTGTGGGTAGAAGGACATTGTCTCTCAAGCCTGGAGAAGGCCTTTTTCAAGAGGTGACCACATGGCAGGTTCTGCATCTGTGATCTGAGCCAGCCCTGCTGCAGCCCTCATGGGTGCATCACTGGAGCTCTGCAATGGAAGTCTGCATCTGCCAAGATTCAGGGATTGCTTCTTCAGTCAGGTACTTGAAATTGAGAACACAAATTACTCTAATGGCTGCTATCTCCTCTTTCCCCAGGCTGTGCTAGTGTAGTTTTTCAGATAAGTATGACTGGGGCTTCCTAAAAATTAACAATGTTGTTACGGATTTTTGTCCCTACAATCAGTTGTTTCAGAAAGTGATTTGAAGAAAAAAAAAAATCTCACTGAATTCAGCTAGAATATTTAAGAGTTTAATTCCAGAGGGAAGAAAACTCTAGAAAATATTCAGTGGATGTACTTTTTCTTTTTCTTCTTTTGAGTTATTTGCCTTTCCAGATTAGTAATGGGGTGATCATAATTAGTCCTGGGTCACTGTTATGGAAAGGTAGAAGCTGGAAGGATGAAAAGGTTGGTGTGATCCCTTTAGAGAAAAGGCTATAGAGATTTTCCTTGCGGAGACTCAGGGGCCAGTAACTTGTAGTAGGAAAGTGTGTCTTCCTAACATTGTTTTAGAAGCTGAGGCTGAGGTTTGAGAAATGTTGCAGAAAAGGTCAGTTTTTAACAACAGTCTGCTATGATGCAAATCAGAGAGTGGGTTGAAGAACAGCAGTGTATGCCTTTAAGAAGCCTTCAATAGGCAACAAAGTAGTAAATTAGCATGTAATGGAGAAGAATAGAAAAGTATTTTCCCCAATACTATGACAGAGTCTCTTATGATGGATTTGTTTTATCTGTTAAAATTAGAACAGTGTTTGGTTAGCCAGAGTATGCGAGAACTGGAAGAGCAAGAATTTTCCTCTCCTGTTTGTGAGCATGTGTTACAGCAGAGTTCACTGCTTGACTTGAGGCTTACAGTGCACCCATATTGAAAATGCATACTGTAGTAGTGAAGGCAAACCTGGATAGTGAAGCAAGCATACTGGGGCTGACTAATTGACCAGCAGTCTCTTCACTCATTTTGTAACCGTGTTGTACTAGATTTATAGTATTCTTACTGGCAACTTACTCTATGAAGATTGAATAAAATTTCAGGACAATAAAGGAATCTTTAAAAAAAATAACTTTAATTTTCCTCACCTCCACCCACCCCAAAGATTACTGAATTCAAGACATGGACAGATTTAACTGGCCACTTTTCCTCTTGTTTATGATTCATGCACTGCACAGCCCTTGCCATTAGCCTTTCTATATTCTTTATATATGTTTTATACATTCTGGTAGATGAAGCATATGTCCTCTGGCAAAAATGGGTAGTTTTTCATAGCAAGGTTACTATAATGTATAAGAAATTGCCTTATAAAAACCATGTATGACTCCTCTTAATTGAAGCTTATTGGGAATAAACAAGTATTGGATAGTAGATACAGCACAAACACTTCTTAGGGAATGGTTTCAGCAGACCAAAGCAGATGCTGTCTTTGCACACATTTGTCTTGCTTTCTATAACTCTTAAAGAACCATAAGGAGTCTAAACAGATGTTAAGGCAGACGTATACTACTCCAATGCTCTGGGCCTAACTGCATAGCACAGACCATTAAAATCCACCTAGTAACACCTGCACTTATCCAGGCAGCTTCTCAACATCAACATCTTCCAGAGAGACATAGAACCTTGATTTAAAGACATTGCGATAGATTATCCAGCATGCCTCATGGCAAATTGTCCCAATGGCCAGTTCCTGCTGTTTAAAAATGTCTTTATTGCTAAGTGAAACTTGTCTAGTTTTGGATACTAGGAACAGGCTTGTCTTACATCGTTTTAAAGCTAGATTAAAGAACTTTCCACTATTAAATTTTCCCCCACTTACAATTAGATCAGGTCACCCCTTAGCCTATTCTTGGAATTAAATTTATTATGCTTCTCAGATCTCTTACTGGATAGACTTTGTTTCAAGCAGGTATTAGTTTGACAGCACCATGCTTTTCAGTTCAGTAGTTTATGTCTTTCAATCTCATTCTGTCTCAACCATGTCATCCTTTACCTACCCTATGAAAGGGGAAGTTTTCAAAGAAAAATACCCCAGATATAAGTGCTTTTAAGAAACCATTTGACATTGCTAATGGTGTCATAACTTTCACAACTGCTGTAATGTGGGGGTCACATGTCATGTAGAAGTATTTGTGTACACCTGGATTTATAGTAATCCTGCTTGTGGTCAATTTGAATTAGACTAACCTTTTGGCATCTTTAACCCAGATCAGCTCCTCAATCTGAGCTGTACAAACACATGTGTTAACACAAGGGAGGAGGCAGGACAAATGTGACTCGGGTGGGAAGGATGATGGGATCTCCTCTTTCACAGGTCGATTAAAAAGATACTGCAGCATACGTAGAGAGACTTCATTGTTCTACAATCCAATTTGTAAAAGCTAAACTCCTAAAAGAAATAAACAGGCAAGAACAATGCTCTTTGAATGTAACACACTTATGTTATTTGTATCAAATTAAAGGAAAATCTACACTTTGCAGAGGGGAGGAAGTGATGCGAATCTTTCATTGCTAATTTTTAAATAAAAATCTTATACTAAAATCTCCCAGAGGAAGAAACTCAATACACTCTAAAACCTTTGGGCTTTACCCATACTGTATGTGGCTGAATGTAGTTGTGTTGCCCTGGGAAGAAATCCTAGCTTGGGTGCTTCTATGATCATAGTTTTCCCGCTTTGCACAGGAATGGATGTTAAGAACAGAGTTACTTCGAGGAAGTTGCACTCTGAGAGTGAGTGAGTTTCACACGAGGCCAGAACTAGTAGCCTGTTGTCTGGGGCCTGAGACGGTCAATCTGGTGGGGAATGGACTTTCTTTTCTCTTGTGGGATTTTAGAGTATTTGATTATTTCTTCCGATGTCTCCCCCTGACCTGCCTTCTATAATGCCATGAAAAGGCCACTTCCTTTCATCCCTCTTTGCTAGGATATTAAGGCTAGTCAAAATCAGACCCTGTGAATGGATGTAGTAACGAAGACCATTTGTCAGTCTCAAATGCAGGTGGCCTGTACCTCCATAATCCTACCATGAGTTTTATTCCTCTTCTATTAGATTAGAATTTGTTTATCAAGAGAGCAATTTTAAGTGTTTACCAAACAATTCCAGAACCAGTTGGTAGATATATTGAATTGCTTGTACATTTGCTACAGCTGTATCCCTAAAAAGAAAATACTTGGATTATGAAATCAAGGTAACGGGGCTTCATGCAGCACAATTGCAGCTGCTGGAGTGAAATATACCCTTCTTTGTACTTTCTCTGAATAATGTGATTGTTTGTGATATGGACAGTCTAAGATTTACGGAAATAACTTCTCAGCTGTTGTATACCAGTACAGCTATGGTGAAACCAAAAGAGCTGTTCTTCCATACACCACACTACAATTTGGCCCTTGGTGTCGTTAGGTGGATGTTTCCTTGCTTTTAAGTGGTCGGGTTTTGTACATGCAATAAGTAACTATAGGGTTGTCAGCAACTTAAAACTAAGCATGGTTCTAGCAGAGGGTTTTACTTTCAGACTGTACCTACATGAGGGGAAAGATTCCCATCAGGTAAGTAGAACACAGTGAAGAACTGAATGAGAGGATGTGGGGGAATGGTAGTGATGGGGAAGTCTGATCTGAGTTGGCGTTGTGGCACAACAGACCAAGGGGGTAACGGCTGCAAATGTTGTCCTTTGTATGAGATTTGACTGTGTTGCATGCGGGCAGGATACAGTGAAGCAATGAGGTAGCGTTCTTGCTTGGTACTCTTCTGGTGAGACTTTCAGCTCTGGGCGCTAGCAGCAAAAATGCAGAGGAAAACTTGGAAGGTGGTAAGAGAAGAACAACAAAAATGATGACAGAGCTGGAGGGATTGTTTTTATGAGGGAAGATCAAAAGAACTAAATATGTGGAGCTTGGCTAAGTGATGACTAAGAAGGGAACATGAAAACTACCTACAACTGTTTGAAGGATATAAACACTAGAGGTGAGCAAACAGCGGGGAGAAATAGTCTGTGAATTTGAAAGTCATTTTCAGTTCAACTGTGTTTCTGCCTTTTAGTGCTCACTTTCTGTTAAGACTTGTGCTTTACTGAAAACATTTTCAGGGAAAAGCACACACTTGTATATTCAAATGCTTCAGTATCTGCAAGGGAATTCTGAAATGTAAGTTCAAGCTTAAAATTTGAAATTTGCTCTAGCTTACATAAATCACCTGGTGTGTAGTACATTGCGCTAATAAACAGTATGCAAATTTTCTGCATGGCAAGTCAAATATGTGGTTGCAAACTGTACTTTCAGTTTTAACATGGTAGTTGTGTGCTTCCCTGGTAGAATTACTTAGTTAACTGAGCAATGGAGGATAGATTTGCACAAAAAGTTGAGGCATTTGCTTTTGTTGACAGGCTGTATTTTATAAATGGTATGATTTGCATGTTGATCTGTTGGAGGAGGTATTTTTTTCTTTGACAAGAGTTAAAAGTGACTAGAGCCCAAAACAAGAGTGTGCTATGTATATAAGGACTGTTGGTGCAGTTTTATGAAGTTGTCCAGATGCACTTGTGCACTGTGAGGGAGATATTTTCTATTTTTTTTGTGTACAATTCATCAGCTGAGAAAGGTGAATTTAGCTCCTGTGACCCCCCATGTGTAGTTAGAGCAATTGAATTAAGAAGAAATTTCAGGATGAGTTTAAGAAAATGTTATGTTAATGGTGAAATTTTCTCCTCCTGGAGGTCCACTTGTCATTTAAAGCACTTGGGCAAAGCAGTGGAAGTGGTTGCTGGACAAGCATCAGGTAAACTAATTTGGTAAGTCATTTTCAACTTTGGTGATTTGTGAATTTGGGCATTATAATTCTGTGTTAATACTTGTCAACAGGCTTTTCTAAGCATCTTTCCCTATTAATGCAGGACTGATGCGTGCTGCCCAGCGAATGACAAGAAATACACGGTCGGCTGTGAAAATACACTCTTTAAGAAAATGCCTCTGGAAATTACTGTGTGTATGTATGCACGCATGCGTCAATCCATACTGTACACAGAAACTACAGGCATTGACCTATGCAAACACACACCAAATTATCGCTTCCTATAAACAAATTAGCATGCTTTAAAAGGTGAAAAGCTCTATAAAATTGTCTGCCCTGTTGTTTATGGTGTGAACGGAGGATGCACTACATTACAGAGGAGCTCACATTTCTTTCTTCTCCCTCCCTCTCTAAATGGACGTGTGCTCCGTCCGTTTCACCATTGTTCCTGCCAGCCCGATCCCAGCAGGGGTTCCCTAATTAGCAATCTCTTCATTTCCAATCAAAGCACAAAGCGGCCCCAAAAGCCTCTCTTTATGAGGGAGCTGAGCAGTGGCTGGGGACGTGGAGTGGGATAATTGCCTTCGCCACTGGCAGCAGTAAGCAGCCTGGCTAATTCATTATTGTAATAACTTTGCTTGTCCTTGGGGAGGGGGGGCTAGGGTGTGGAGGACTGAGCCTGACGGTGCTAGCTGAGGACAGGGGGAAGGGGGAATCCAGCCAGAATTGAGGTAGAAGATGAGAACAACTGTCAGGAAAGGAGAAACTATTCAAGATTTTTCTGTCTGTCCCCCCTAAATAATTTGAGGATGATGTCAATTTGTGGCATGGCAGCCAGCGCTCCCTGAGCAAGGCTGCTAACAGCACCCCTCTGCTCTGCCTTTGTCATGTTCACAGAGAGGGCCATCTGGAAAGGCATGTAACTTGGCCCTAGGACTGCTGGGGAGGTTGGAGCTTGGTGGATGAGGTGGGGAAGACTCAGAAATTGTCTCTCAGTCCAGATAGGAAAAGTTGACACACAAGCATTGAGATAAGGCTGAATGACTGAGCTGTCCACACCCAGCAGGTTGTGGCTTTCAGTGATGCACAAAAAGTCACCAATCCTTATGTGGAGATTGCACATTGTATTTCTTCAACAGAGCCAAGATCTGGCAAATCCTATGGCAGAGCTTTGTTCTTTTCTGTTGTCTCTTTAAAATACCTTTAGTCACTTACCTGTCTTCATGTGGGCTGCAGCTTTGACTTTGCTGGAGCTCTGTTGGTTTTCAGTAGCGATTGAGGCTCTGCCCTTGTGAGCAGACCGCTAGGCTGAGATGCTGGAGCTGCTAAAGGGAACAAGCAGTAGTGGCAGTTACTTCGACTTATTTAAGCGAAACATCTGTGGTGGTGTGGCACAGTAAGTTTTGGTTTTGAAATGGGTACCTATTATAAGTAGGTAAACCCAGTCATATGTTTCCAGACCCCCTGGTGGTTCTTTTTTGTTTCTTTGTGCTTATCTCAGATCGGTGTGGCAGGGTCTTGGCTGATCTAGCTGACTGATAGGACAGCTCCTTTTCCAAATTCAGTTGAGCTGTTAGTGCTGCGTACATTCATTGAGCCCATCGCTCTGAGACTGTCACTGTTCATGTTTCTGCACTGAGATGGCTGGTAATGTAGCTATGTATTTTACTGTCAAATTTTTTTCACTGAAAATTATTATTTCTGACATAAAATAAAACTAAAGAAACAGTGACATCAAAGGGCAAGTGCCCAACATACAAATTTGTGTATGGCAGGAGCAGTTTAACATTGAATTCTAGCACTGTGTTAGTGAACACTTCATTCTGGAGCTATTTGTGTTGTGTCTGTGTTTGGAGAGGCACATGGAGCAAGTCCTGAGCCTGATGGGCATTTCAATTACATGTAAGAGATCCTTTGATTCCAAAAGACTTTAGCCACCTAAGATGCAAAATGCTTACTGGGAGCAGGTGTTTTGGGGGTAGCTGAATGAGGCAATGGAGAATTAATAGGTGTTTGGAGCAGAATTAATAGTTGGCATTGTCCTGATCCCTGTCACCAGTGCTATTTTCCCAGCTGCCTTGTGCTAGTTGCTGTCTAGCAGGTTTCTCCGCCTCTGTCTTCTCCACCTCTTGACCAGACAGTCAGCCTCTTGGAGTCTGTGCTGTCTGCAGGCAAAGGAATGTCAGCTCACTGAGCTGACAAGCAAGAACAAACTTCCTCTGCCTGCTGCCAATCTGCATGAGCAGTCCACAGTGGTGATGCTAGAGTCCCAAGAAAAAATATGTCTTCTGATTTTTGTTTTTCTGTTATCAGTGCTGTAGTCTTTGTTGTGTTGTGCTCCTTGCTGTCTAATGTAAACACCATACAGGGAGAAAGGTTCAAAGAGGCCAATCAGTGTGCACAATGACTATTGTGGGTGATTACAATCACTTCAGTGTGTCCCATGCCATTTCTATGCTCCTTTTTGTGGAAGGATCATTGTAGCAGTGATGGGGGAATTGCACATCTCTCACAGCTTGCCCAGGTAAGGAGTTGCAGCAGTAACAGCACATAGGGTTGAGGTGAGCTCATGTAGGTAACCCTGTCTACTAGAAACTGAAATATTCCCATTTGTACATTTGTGGGATTCTCCATCATGTGGTATGTCCTGCCCTTGATTTGCATTTATTCCTCTAGCCCTTTGAGAGCACTTTAACTGTGTGGAAAGGGTGGTGACCAAAAGTTAGAGCCACACAGTGTCTAGACTCTTCAAATGGATTGTTTTCTTTCCATGTGTTTCCAACTGCTCAGGAATGAGGATAATCTTGAATCCCTTTCCTGATGGTTTAAGAGACCATGGACCATTTGGTAGATAAACTGGGGACAGGTGGTTCAAAGGGCTGAAAGACATCTGATATACAGCACACTGGCATAAAGTTGATGGGATGCCAGGATATGGGCAAGGGTGGATGAATTGGAGTAACAATGAGCAGTTTAGTCTTGACTTCTCTTCACTTTTAGTCCGAGACCCTAAATTGTTACATTGTTAGCAATTGCTTGTGGAGAGGTAAGAAATTGTGGCAATGGGCATGAGAAGGAATATTAATGATCCAATTTCCATCTGGGTTCCACTCCAAGGCCTCGCTGGGTGATGTGCATTTTTAATCATAACAAACCAGAATGAGAAGGAGTTGTTTGCAGCAAAGCAGGCCTGTGCGTGGAGCCACAGAGTGTGACACTATCTCAGACCTCTGCTTGCTGCTCAGAGGAGGCAGTTGCACAAGGGTACTGTGCTTGAGTGCCACCACAAACTAGGTTGGAATGTGACTACAGTAAAAAAAAAAACAGAATCACAGCTAGAAATGGATCCAGGGAGGGAGTCTAGTAACTATCTTGAATAGCCTGAAGCTCTTGACCAGAAGAAATTACTGAATTCGACTGGAGATTTGGATCAAAACTGTCCCTGATCTGAAAAGGGCAGAAATACAATTTTTAGGTGCTAGAGAGCATCGTACTGTAGCCATGCTGAATTTTCTGCTAGCTAGTTTTTGCAGTCTTGGTGGTTTCTGTGGTAGGGTTTTCTCACTTGTTTGTCTTTCTGGAAAGTGATTTCTCTGACTTTCAAGGGCATGTGGTCTTGCTGAGTGATGTGACCAACACCAAGACTGCTTTGATCCTTTCGGTCTCAGAGACACAGATTTTGAGAGAATTTGGGAGAACCCTGGAGGTTTTCTTTACCTTCTGAGGTGCTTTTCATTCTGAACCTTCAGCCACAGAGAGCTTTGCTGTACTTCCTTGGGAGCCCATCATCACATGGTTCAAGCAGGCAGTAGGAGTTGCCGTTGAGGGACATGAAGCCCCTCTTGCCTGGGGCTAAGTATTCTGTGATCGTTTAGCAGTGGGACATGCAGCTCTGTGCTTGATACATATTTGAGAATTTGGCAGCTATGTACCCTAACTTACCTGCTAAGCTTCAAGCTCTGTGTCTCAGGACAGGTCACTCTTTACTTGTCCTTCATCTTTTACTCTGTCTTGGTGACTGTGTAACTGCTTTGTCTGTAGGATTAAATGGCTAATAGTCACTTACACCAGTGTTTTAGTCCCACAGTTGTCTAGTGTATGTGAGAATATGGTGCAGAAGCAGCTGTTTTGTGGCAGATTCGTCTGATACATCTCTGGCAGAAGAAGAAGCAGCGTAGTTTTCTCAATATAGGACTTACAGTACACACTACGCAGGACAGTCTTTCCATCTAGCAGAGGGCAGGGGTGCCACAGATACTCTCTCACTATAGCGCAAGAGATCTGGGAGGAAGAAATACTTGTCTCGCATCTCCTCAAGTGTATATTAAGGCCAGGCGTAAACACTGACTTTCCTCCTGGAGTTCTCAGCAGCCATTGGGTTGCTCCCCTACATGTTAGTGGTAATGCAAACTAGGGAAAAGGGTTGAAGTACTGCATGCCTGGCCTTCGTAGCATCATGTTTTGTGTATCTGGCAGAGGAAAGGTGGCTAGTGTTTGATATCCCAGTACTCTTGCTCATTATTTTCAAGTAAACAAGGTGGGGAATCTGGAAGAGACATGAGAAAACGCTTGTCCTGGTTTTAATCCTATTAAACTGGGAGCTAGCATTCTCTGGGATGGTCCATGCTGACGCAGCCATCTGTATTGTGCTGGCTGGTGTTAGAGCATCACTGAAGAAAGACGGGACACTTTCTGTCAGAGAAGGAGTTTCTGAAAGAACACAGACAAAATCTGCAAAATCAGAGCCAGCCAAGCCACTTATGTCTGCCCCAGCTCATGCCTGCTGTAGTGCCAGGGAAAATGCTAGCAGCTTAAAGACTTCTATTTTGCTTAGGAATAAAAGTTAGATGATTCGTCCTAGAGCTGTTTCACCTGAGGAAGGGAATTCACTGAAGTGGCTGAGTAGGGAAGGGGTGGGAGGAGCTGCCTTTCAACATCCACAGTAGATGCTGCCTCTGGCATAAGTGCCATGGTTGGAGGACAGTGTGAAGGGTTTGTACATGTTGTATTCACGCAGCAAGTCTGGCCCTGAGAGAGGCACCTTTCCACTTGGCAAAGCTGCCTTGCTGCTGCCGCTTGACACCCAAGCAGCTAATACGCCTCCTCCACAAAAGGCTTTGGTTTGAAACGTTGAAAACTGCAATTCTCTGTGTGCCTATGTGTATGTGAAGGGGTGGAGACTGAACGGGCAGTGGTCCCCTCCTGGTGTCAGGAGGGGGCTGCTAAATGGATATAGCTTGCGGTGATTTTACAAATGCGTTTTGGGGAAGATGGATACCGTTTGCTGAGATAGGTGTTGCCCAGGCAAAACTCCCAGTGTACTTACCGCAGCTCTACACAGTCTCTGTGTGGGGGGTAGGTATGCGTGTGTGCATGTACATGCTTGTGTATGCCTTTATTTCCATGCTCCAGCTGCCTGCCTCTGATTTAAGGGCAGGTTTTATTCCCCAGCTGCCTCAGGGCTCCTCTTTTCTGATTGCATTAAAGTCTCCGTAATTCTCCCCTCATTAATGATTGGCATATTTTTACCTCTCACTAAAGGAGCTTGGAGGCAACTCCCGTGGGGCCCTGCTCGCCAAATGAAACAATTTCATCCTGCTCCAGAAACGCATTAAAAAGGGTTTGTCAGGATCTTATCGCTAGTTAGGGAAAGCTAATCAAATTACTTCTATTTATTAGCTGCTGCAGCAATGTGTCATTCCATCAAGTACAGGTACTGGGACAGGCAGGGATTGCATGGAGAGCTCTGTGCATCCAGCACTGCTGCCTTGTTCTGCACAACAGCATCTCTTACCAAGGGAGGCCACAGGACCAAGAGAGGCTGTGAACTTTCCAATAACAGCTCTTCTGCTACCATTCCCAGCAGGACCTCCCCTCTGCTGCCCTTCTTCACTCGTCTTTTCCAGGGGACTCCCCAAAGTCCTTTCTCAGCAGCACTTCTGAGCTTTTACCATTGAGTCCATTGCTTCTGCATTTGGTTGATCACTTCTTGCTGTTACTGATCATATTTTGCTATGGACTATTTCTTTTAAGATGGTTTGATTTGTTTGACAAGTTTAACTCAGTATTAAACCGGTCCAGGAATGATTTGTTATTTAGTTTCTCTCTGGGCCTGGGCTGACAAAGGGGACAGTGGGGCAGGATTATGGCAATTTGGAAAAAGTAAATATAGGTATTTTTTTACTTTATGAGACTTTTAGGACTTTTTTAGTTTGTGTGGTCTGGAAAAATAATTAAAACTGAGGGAGTGGGAAAGAAAACAACTGAGCCTTTATTGAATAAACCAGGTCCCAGGGACCTAGCTGGGACCCTGAAAAGAGCTCCAGCTATTGCTGGACTGATGCTGATCGCATGAGCAGTAGTGGTTTGTGAAGCAGGAGGTGTGAACTCAGACAGATAAAAGCTCATGCTTTTATTGATTCCACATGTGGAACATGCATTTCCCTCATGCACAGTGCACTTGTATTTGCAGACATGTATGCACTCCCATTCTTGCACATGATCCTAATTCCCAATGTGACTGTGTTTCCTGTGGGCTTGCTCAAAAGGGACATGGAGGCAGGTGTCTGAGATGCACTTTCAAGATTTAAAAAGTGTAGATCTACTTCCATCTCTCTACTATTTCTTTCATCTTGAAACTAAGAGCAATGAAATCTTTGGTGTTTTGGATAAACATGAGTTTGACAGTGAAAATGGGCTTGTTTCCAGGTAAAACTGATCTCATATTAGAAAAAAACTCAAGAATAAAACCATTTACTGGATGTATTTGCATGAAGTGAAGTGTGTCTAAATATAGTTACGGTGATTCACGATGATGATATTGCTGTGCACTTCATGTAAACCTTTGCTGTTTCATTTTGTGCATACCAAGAATTTCACCTTAGCACAAAATCCTGGGAGAACAGTGAAAACACACCATTCCCATGAATAAGTGTCCACGTAAACACAATGGTGTGCACATCGTGCATGGTGTTGGTTTCATTTAGGGAACTTTTGTGCTGGTTCTCAGCATTTTGCAGTGTATGTACACACGTGCATGCTCTGTGTTTGCATAGAAATGATGGAGTGGTTGGAGGTTTGACAGTATTCTAGCACTACAAGCCATGATTTCTGGAGCAAGGGTTGGTGGGGGACAGGCAAGTGCCCCAGCTATTATAACTGTGTGAATTCACTGTACGGTGTGAGTGGCTGCCAAGCTGCAGGGGCTCTGGGTGCTGTTCCTGGGAGCAGCAGTGTAGCAGGACTAGTGGGGGAGTCTAGCCCCATCAGCCCCATGCAGTGAGCCACGCTCCAGCATCCTCATTATCCACACAGTTCAAAAGGCAGTCCTGAGCGGTCCGTCACGTCCCGCAAAAGGCTGTATCGATTGGTCTGTCGGAGCGTTTCCCGGGGTCCTTTATATCTCTCTGCCTCGTCGTCAGTAATGAAGAGGCCGAGTGCAGGGAGAGTCAGCAGACTCCCAGCTGCTGGGATTTCTTCATCTTCTCATCAGGATTTTAATTAGACACGTCCGAGAGGGCAGCACTGTGTGAGGGCGGGCGGGAGCTTTATCAAGCAGGCCACATCTTTAATTACTGTTTACTGACAGATAACAAGGGAGGGGAGGTGGCAGCAGAGATGGTTGTAGGGGGAAGCGGGAAAGGACGGCAGTCCCCAGAGTGTGCGCTCAGCAAAGAAGGCCTTTGCTAGGGATGGAGAAGAAATTGTTCCCCCCTCCCCATCCTGCCGTGCTGTTTACCTGTTGCCAGGATGAGAAAGGTTCCCCTTGCCCCTTTCCTAGGGGGCAGAAGATAGATCTGAAAGGTGTTAAGTGGTAAGGGCCAGAGATGCAAAGAATTAGTATTAGTTTGGTTAGAGAAAAATGAGAGAACTGTCTCCTCTAAGCTGCCAGGATCCTCAGCTGAGCTGTCCTGTGTCTTCCCAGCCTTGGGCAGCCCTGTGGGTTTTCTGACACTGCACAGTAGGAAGCAAAATTATTTCCTTCTCCTTCTGTCTGGAATTGGCAGCCC
>VYZM01003948.1:345764-363406 GCA_013398915.1 Dromas ardeola
TGCAGTGAGGTGTTACTACTGAATCAATTCGAGTCCCCTAGAAGTGAAGGGAAGTTTGGCTTGTCTACAGCAAGCCAGCCTGCTAGTTGCAACCTTGTTCCTTGTTGTAGGTGTTTGTAAAAAGTCTGTGGCCTTCCAAGTAATAAGCTTGGAGACCCAGAAAAGAAGTTAGAGGGACTGAGGCAAAAATTTGTTTCTGTTAGGCAGGTTAATATTTCTGTCGTGGAAATCTAGATATTGGTCAAGGTCTGGGCAATGTGTCTTCAAATAGTAAGAAGCTTTGTCCAAGAGGAAGTGATTAAGCTGTTTGCTATGTCCGTTGTTGATAGAGCTGGAAGTAAATGGGCTTTGATTGCGATGTGGGAGATTTCAGTTTGATGTTACAAACTTTTATTAGCAGTGATGCAAGAGCATTAGAACAGACCGTCTGAGAAGGGCTGAAAGTTTTTCAGAATAGGCTGGAAAAACATCTGTCAAAAATAATGCTGCTATAGCTGATCCTCCACTGGGACAGAGGGATACACCAACCACCTGGGCTGGTCCTAGCCCTGTTTTCTGTGACTCTGTGAAATATTAAGATATGTATAATTTTGTGTCCAGCTGATGTCAGCTTGAGATGCGTGCGGGTCTGTATATCAAATAAGCACTACCTCCTATAAACTACCAGGATGGTGTACGAAGGATTACAAGCAGTCCACTTTCCTTCAAAGGCCTGCCATTCAAATGCTAATGTACCCAGCCATGGTAAGTCCTAAAAAGAGGTGGCAGCAGCACTCTTTGTTGCTTAACCAACTTCCTTAATTTTTACCTTCATTCTCACTGCCATGTACAACAAACAGACTAGTAGCACCACCTTTTTTTACTAGTGCTTCCTGTAAAAGTTAGTTGTCCGTACCACTGCCAACCTTTAATCATCTCTGTAAACATTTTCTATGCCTCTGATAGGCTTGTTCAGTGGAAATTTTTATCAAAACCAGCAATTATATGTATCTATATATATATTTTTTTTTAAAGAAAAAGTAGGGAGTGTACCATGTTCTTGAATTATGCCTGCCTTCTATTTAAAAACAAATCAAGAAGATTCCTCTTTGCAAAGCTCTAAATCAGCTTGTGTTTTGGGGACAGCTGGGCCTGTGTTGGGGCAGAGGCAGGGTCAGTAAATGTGGCCACCAAAAAGTAACGGAAACACAGGGCAAGGGCAGCTGGGCAAAAAGGTGAGGAGCGGAAGCAAATAGTTATAAGCAGCTGTTGAACAAGGAGGTGGGGGCTGTGGAGTGTGGGGGAATGCAGTTTGGAGGGGTGAGATGAGAGCAAAGCAAAGGGGATGGGGTGAGAAGACAAAGGCAGTAAAGAGAAGAAAGTAGGCTGGGATGATCTGGAGAGGAGGAGAGCAAGAGGCATGACTTGGATTGAATGGTTGGAAGAGCCTCTGAATCATTATTCCTCAGTTGTCATCAGTGTCTGAAATTCACCCACTGTTTCATGCTCCTTGGGTTAGTCTTCACAAAGGAGGATGAGCTACCCTTGCAGCTCATTTACTCCCTTACCTTCCTTATTTTATAGGGGATCTTTTTGATCTCAAAGGACCTGCTTCACAGAAACACTGAGTGCTTACAGCTGCAAATGAAGTGAATGGGAATCCACTGAACCCAAAGTGCTATACAAGCACAGATCAGTCAGGCTGTTGGTGTCTCATACTGGGCACCCAGAATTAGCAAATATATTTTAATACAGTCTTCAGTCATTCACCCGGAAAATGGGAATAAAAATACCCCCTCCCCTCAGAGGTGTGTGAAAACAAATGATCTTGGGCTCGTGAAGCTCTTGGACAGTGTAATGATAAGCCCATAGAAAAATACATAAGGAAATGAATAAATCTCTAGAGCCAGGTTTGAATAATGTGTGGTAAATAAGGCCTGGGGCCACACACTGAACAATGAGCAGAAACCAGCATCTCAAAAAGCTGCTCATTACATGGGAACAATCCCTTCTGAGTGCAGTCTGAGATGGAGTACTGTGGAAAAAAAATATGATTGTGTAATTAAGGGCTATATTTCTCACAAGTAAGCACAATTGTGCCATTTCCTAATTCTTGACTTAGTCTGTAGTTTACCTTATTTAATATACAGTTTTTTGTTTGTCTTTGGTCCTGCCATGCTTTGCAGATTTATGTGCTGTAACATGGTGTTGCCCTGGCCTCTCCATTTGGATTAAGTGTTGCCATTTCATGTAGTTGCAAATCAGCTAATTGCAGGTGGTCAAAACCTGCTCATTTTATATATTATGTATTCCACAAGTTGTAATCTCCACTGAGGTGCAGATTTGTGTGAATGAGAAAGGCAGATCTGACCCTGTAATTTGCCTTCATGAGCAAAACTGACACGCAGATGCTGCTGTTCTTAATGCTGAAGGCATTGAAGATAGTTGAGATCTTACAACCCGCTAGCAGTAATTAAAACAATAAGACAACAGTAATTTTCCTATGCAGCAATATGCAAGAGAGGAGAATGTCACTAGGGCTATGAAATTACTTTCAAAATCTTTGCTGTAATGGGTGGAGGAAGAATGGCCAAACTTAAGCTCCTAGTGAAAGTATGCGGAAATGTAATTTTAAATAACCACACTTTCGATGACTGATTATGTGCATGTTTAGGAACAAATATATAATGACTGTAATGGCAACGGAGTAGTGTTAAAATCTATCAAGTTGAGAAGTTGAGTGTTGATGGTGCTGGGATGATCACTGTCCAAACCTAATACTGGTTAACCTTTCCATGGCATGTCTGGTATTTGCTATAATTCCAAGGGAGAATGTTACGAATAGTACAAGAAGTGGAGCTGGCACATGTACCCCTGACATGTTTGTAGGAAGTAGAATTGTCTGTTGCAAATGTCTAGGAAACGTACCATAAAACGTACCTTTTTCTCTTATATTCTCCCCTTCTTTTCACAATCTCAAATACTGGAAGAATTCATTTAGGCTTTAGAATGTGATGCCTCTCAAGGATGACTACTGTCATTGCTGACCAGTTGACGACTTGGAAAGCACTGGTTTCCACATGTGCTGCAGATAATGGTTCATTCTGGAAATGAAGTAATCCAAACCTATCGAACACATTTTAATCTGTGTAAGAGGCTGAATGAGTGTCTTTTGTGCAGTGGTTTAACTTCTCAGTTTTAATGGTTTCATCAGACAAATGTATTGTATAGTTTAAAGAGGACAGAACAAAAAGTGATGCCAGGGTACCCAAAAGAAGGAACTCTGACAAAAATCTCCTCAGGCAGGGCCTGGCACTACTGCCCAAAGGAGAGAGGAAAGGGCAATTAAAAAAATACAACAATCTGTTCTTGTAGTGGTCAGACAGCAAGATGCAGCACGTGTGCTGGGTGGGAGCCATCAATGAGAGCTGGTTTCCCCATGGGATATGCAGACCTGGACTATCAAAGTAAGCTGGGGCTGGGACAAACAGATGTTATGCCAGACACGTCAGCAGAGCTAGTCTGTTTTGCATAGGCACCTGATCTTACTTGGCATGCTTGAAACTCCTTCTTTTCTGAATCTCAGGGTGCAATATAGCCATTATGATTTCATCCTAACTGCTCTGTTCTCTGCATATGATGCAACTCTGGGGTATTACTTCTAACCCACACAAAGGGGAAACAGAGGCACAAGGTGGGGTGTTGCCAGGTGCACAACTGCTGAGCGTGCAACCTCAGCACACACCTGTGCTTCCCTTAGATGGGAGAAGGAAGAGAGGCTGTGGGGGGCACCGCGTTACCAAAGTGAAGAGTTTTTCCCTACAGGTGTCTTATTGACAGAGTTAGGTAGTGTTAGTGCCCCAAAACTGATGTTTTGAAAACACCATCCTGAGGCATCTCTGCACAACAGGCACTCTGCCCTCTGGAAAACCAGCTTAGGACCGAGTGGGGACCTGAACCTGAACTGATTCATTTTCCCATGGCCATTTTCATACTGGCCAGTGGCTGCCACACCACTGTGGCAGTGCAGGGGTAAGGTCAGCCCTTGGCATTGCAAAAACTGCGTGTGACTGGAGGGTGTGATCCTAACTGTGCTCAGGGGCAGGCAAGTCAGAGTATCGCTCTTTACCGACCTGCCAAGTGGAAAATGTTTATTTGCTGCTTTGGATCCACAATCTAGAAGAAAAGAATAAAAGTTATTTAACCTCCAATGTGAGGAAAATCACCTGAGCAGGACGCAGAGGACAAATGGAACAGAGGGCCTTACTCTGCCCAGCTAGGACGGATGGGGAAACAGAGGTGAGACACAGGATCAGATTCGTTAATTATTATTTATTATTCATTTTCTAATTTTTCCCTTGCTCAGGTTCCACGATTGCTGGAAATAAAGGCTCCTCTAGCTCTCTGGGTGCATCTGTGATATTGACTCTGTCTTTGAGATGGGGAGCACCCTCTGGTGGTTAAGGATAATCTAACATTTCCTGAGATTGGCACCCATCATCCCTCCAAACCGCCAGTAAAACTGGGCGTGAGGCAATGCTGGCTTTCTGTCACTGCTGGGATGGGTGTTTGAGGCTTTGACTTTCTAACCTAGGAATCTGAGTTGGCTCCCTTGAGAAGCCTTTTTGCCCTGTGAAAAGGGTATAAGGTGTCTGAGTTCTCCCTGCCCCGCTGTTGGGCAAAAACACACATTCAGCCCCTTCTTGCTTTTTCCTAGTGACAGGGCAAGTAAAGTTCAGTTTGCTTTGTTAGTTCCCAGTGGACACAAAATCCGGCCCTGGCTCTCTCCTTAGGGATGGCTGTTCCCTGCCTCTGCTCTTGCTCCTGTCTCCTGAAAGCACCGATCTTGCACCCACAGCTCTCCCCATTCCAGCTCTGGCTGGATTTGCTCTGCTGAGGTACTAAAGCCAGCACAGTACAGTGCCTTGCAGGGAGCACAGGAATTCAGCTCAGGTTTCCCTTCTCCTTCCCTAAGTGGATTAACAGGCTGAGGGGATCGTCTCTGCCTGCCTGACTCAATCTTCATTAGCTAACATGTTTTGCCAGCCGCAGTCACATCCTGGTCTGGAGAGCTGTTTGACAGGAGCGGATTCTTGCTCCAGCCTCCCACAAAGGCTGTTGCACCTTCTGAGAGGGTTTTCTTCACAGCAAGGCTCTGTGGGCTGCCCTGGGTGGTAGGGATGCACGGCAGCAGTGCTGCAAGATGCGCCTCCTTGCTCTATGCAGTGTTCACTTTACAATAACTAATCTGCATCCTCTGCTGACTGTGACCTGCACCCCTATGTAATGCACATGCTGTACAAATGTCAGAAAATGTTCTGCGCCTCTGAAGGTGCACCTGCATGTGTGGGGGTTTTTTTTCCGATTGTGTTTTCCAGCCAAGGGAGGATCCTGAGCATATTGGGATGTCCCTGAAACTTTTGTTAGTTGGCTGTCACTTCTGCATGCCCTTTCTTGGGTGCTTATTGGTAGTCAATCTGAATGCAGTATTTCCTAACAAGCTGTGTACAAGAAACTGACTCTGTCTCCTCAGCCTCCTCTCCTCCCTGACATTTTGTGGTACTTGTTAACGGGTGTTACACCCTTCCACAGGCATTCATTTATTTTACAAGTGCTGCTGTTTCCTCACTCCAGAGAAGATCCTTTATACACAAGGAAGCTGTACACTTTAAATTGCATCGATTTGAAAACAATCCATTTAAACTAGTGAAAATCCAAACTGTGGATGCTCTCCTGCTAGTTTGAGGATGCTTCATTTTTGCTCATTAGGTCTCTAAACAGGTTTAGTTTCAATAGTAATGAGTGCCTTTTTGCACCAGCTTAAGTTAATCTATTTAAAATTATACCTTAAGATGTACTGCAGTACCATTCTCATGCAAGTAAAGCCTGTGAGGAGAGGAGGTGAACACTGGGCATCACTAATACCAAATGCCATTGGGGGACCCTAATGCCGAGCAGTACGGAGGCATTTGGTATCTGTGCAGAGGCCTGAGGGTACCTTAGCAGGAAGAAGAGGCCTTCTTCTGGTTGTCAAATGCGTGTAAATGGGTGCAGATTAAGTCTTGTATTTCTGCAAAACTGAGACTCTGTGAAGGCACAGAGCATGCTACAGGAATTACTGTGACTGAAAAATCTCAATGGGAAGTGTTTCACAAGGAAGCAAATGTTCTCCTTTTGTTTTTGTAACCTGACCATTGCAGTGGGGGAAGTTGGTGTGCCAGGCTCTGAAACCAAGGTCGAGTGGCCAGGAACAGAATCAAAATGGAGTGGTTTTTTTTTTCCTTTTCGCAAGTTGGAAGGGAAATAAAAAAGGCAAATGAGCATGAAGGGGGCAAAGAACACTGCAGACTCCAGAGGATTTTAGAACCTAAAGCTGTATTTAGCAAATTAAGGGATGAATTGAATTTCCCAAACAATGTGTGTTGAAGCACACAAATTAATAACCCCAGCATTTATGAACTAGCAGCGTATTTGGTTTGGCCCTGTAAAGATTTTCAAGCCACAAGTCAACGGTCAAAGCAGAACAGCTCCCCAGAGTACCCTGGGTTGTCCGTGCTTTAGCTCCCTGGGGGATGCAACCCTCTCTGGAGCAGTCCTCCATCAGGGCTAAGTAGCTATCAGTGCTTAATGATGTTCTTCCCAGAGTGGGAAACAAAGGTCACACAAACCCTAAAAATGTAACCTGTCGCTGAATGGGCAGCAAAGGGAGTTTCCTTTGAGAGACCAAATAAGACCTGTTTCACTGAATGGAAAATGGATGCTTTTTATACTGCCCTTTGTTTGGAGTATCACAGACTGGGAGAACAAACCTGTTTTTATATACTTACAGGTAGCAGAAATCACTTTGTTATGTGTGGGGAGGAGCAGACTGGGGAGGAGGCCATCTGAGTTGGGACTCGCTGAAACACTCTCACTCTTAGACTTTGTGCCTTTTTGACGTTGAGGCTACCTTGGATCACTGATCTTGATGAAGATGATACTCTCGTGTTCTTCAGTCCTTTCTTTTTCAAAGGTTTCCCAAAGCACTTTATGCATTAATGAGTTATTTTTCTACCACAACTGGTTTTGCAGTAGCTTTAATGGCACAAAGCAATGTACTGATTTGAGACCGGAATTGAGGAAGAATATCGTTGCTGGGGAGTAATGCAAGATATACTAGCAGAGGCGGAGCAGGAATAAACTGGGAATGTTGAATGAGATGTGTCTAAAGCAGTAGTTCACTGTCTGCTCCTGCCCTTTTCATCTCACTCTCTGGCATCTCATCAGTAATGAATTGCAGGGAGACACGAATTGACACAGTGCAGGCTGTACCACTCATATAATGTGTTCAGTCCCTATCAGTGACCCTTTTGTAACCCAACTGTTCCACAGCATCTTCCAGTAAAAAATTCTGGTGGTGTTAGATAGTTTCCAAGCCCTGGTTCCCCTTTGTGGCCTTCTGACCAAAGGCAGAACAAGGGGATAGTTGCCGGATCTGTCTTACTGGGCAGATCTATCTGTCTCTACACTCTTTCAGTTTGTGGTGAAGGGTCAACTCTGAATACTGAAGGGAACTCTGCGATTTTATGCGATAACTCCTCTTCATCCTTCAGTTTGGGGAAACAATAAGAAATTGCATCAGGAAAGACAGTACTGTATCTTGAAAAGGAATTCTTGATACAATGTCAAGAATTCCATATTTCCATGATGACTTTTTCAATTCACATATTTCCTCCTGTTTAATCTGGTAATCCTTCCCTCCCCCCTAAGTTTAGAATGTTTAGATGAGCTTTGGATACAGACTAGACCGACGTGCTTTCTGTGTAGTTAGGATCTGGTTGCATGTAACTTCAGGGTTGCTTTATCAGCTGTGGATTGAATTGAGGAGGTCTATTGGGAGTTTCAGGTCTTGGTTTTCTCATTGGAGGTCCTTCCATCAGGCAGGTCTGTTAAACGCTTGCTGAGTCCCTAGAGACACTTGATCTGTGTTTAAAAGGAAGCAGCTGAACCATGAGAAGAGAGAAACGGCTGTGTGCTCTGAAGGGATCTTACTCTAAGCTGTGCAAAGCTTGCATGGCAATCTAGGTGCCTGGGGCTCTCTATGTGCTCCAGCCCAGCAGAGACCTGTGTGATGCTCTTTCCTGCTCTGAGAAAGACAAGTTGATGGCTCCTGGATGGAGCTTTGGGCACGAACTGTGTTTAAGTCTCCTGAGGCCCAGGCCAGGAAAACCTCTGGAGGATTCTAACCAGCACCTGCCTCCTGCTCCCCACTCCTCTTAAAGCTTCCCCAGTGGAGACACCTGCTCAGGGAGAGCAGGAAGTCCATAAATAAATAATTCCCTCTGTCTCTTCTCATCAGCCCAAGCAGCTGTGATTGCTCCTGAATGCCTGGGTTGCTTTCTTCTTAATGGCTTTTAAACCAATTTCACCCTCATCTGATGACCCAGCTTCTCCTCCTATTTTTGGAGGAACAATTTATTCTTTTAGAGAGAGAGTTTTGGGGGGTATTTATGTTGTGTCAAGAGTTTTGGCTGAGGTGAAACAGTATAGCAGTGCAGGTGAAGCTACAGTTTACTGGTTTTACCAGGCTCCCCTATGCCTTATTCTGACAGACCCCTACAAGGCACCTCCCTGGGTCTTGCAGCTAGCATTGACCCTTGCTTGAGAGCACCGGACACGTGTGATGCTCATGGACATCCCACAAACATTTAATAACTCTTACAGCCCTCTAAGACACTGCACCTTTTTGGATATGTTTTACTGTTGGGAGAGCTAATCACTGAGGCATCTGAGTGCTTAAGCTTTGCCCCACAGTATGTAGGTAAAAGTTTGGGAACGTAAGTTAGGAGTGCAGGTTCTCACTTGTCTGTTCAGCTGACCTACAGCATCTCATTAATGGGCATTTGACAGCTTGCCAAATACTTAGGGCTTATGTTGGTGCTCTTGTACTTTGTATGTATGAACTCTAGTAGCTAAAAAAAAAAAAAAGTGATTCTTACATAGCAAGTGTATAGTCAAATGTAAAGGTGCTTGGTTTGTACCCTAGTGCAACCCCTGGAGACATTTATTGCTCATCTGATGGGTGTCATCTAGGTTTGTCTATGCAGAAGTATTCTGTATTTCTGGAAGTATTAGTACTGCCTCTGAAGGCAGAATGTACCTGCTGGGCAGTAGGACATGCAAGGCATGTGCTGAACATCCTTAGAGTGCTGGTCAGGTATCCTATGTGATGTGCACTAGCACAGCCTTGTGTTATGGTCTCCCATAGTGCCTTCAGAAGAGGCACTAGTCTAGCTGGGTGGAATGCAGATGCCATGCCTATGGTTATGATGCCAAATGGTCTGATTCAACCCAAATGATTGCCGGCTAATCAAGGCTAATGACCTACATTTTTTGTTTGTTTCAAGCATCCTGCTTGACCAATCAGTTTAATGACTCTCCTCATGAAATGAACCCCTGGAAACAAAGTGGTCTCTCAAGGTACTCTTGCCTGATACCTTCTCCCTCAGAAGCAAGGCAGGGCCCTCCTGGTTGCCATGTCATTGGCTGTTAGGCAGACCTCTGTATCTGAAACAGTGACAGTCTTTCTCTCCCACCACCTTCCTTCTGTCCTGTTTCTGTCTAACTTCTTGGTACTCTGAAAAAGCAGTGGGTTTAACAAGAAGTGCTCTCCCCAGGCTGTATGCTTCCCAGGACAAACCTCATAGCAACAACTTCTGGAAGTTGTGTCATAAAAGCCTACTCTGCTGAATTGCTGACCACATGAGTTATGAAATGCTGCCAAATGTTGAGGGGCAAGGTCTAAAAGATGAGTTGAGTACTACTGAGTTCAGCTGACTGTAAATATTTAATGGAAGATTGGTATGTTCAACAGAAGAGCAGAGAGGGGAGGCATCGGTAGTCTTCGATCATCACTAAAATAAAGGTGTTCAAGAGATGAGCAAAAGACCAAAACTGGGTTTCCTTTGTAAGCACTGTGGAGACCAAGGGGACCTGTTGCGAGGAGGCTGCAGCCCCAAAGTTACCCTCAGACCACATGGGACTGAGATTTGAGTTTGCCTTAGCAATGATACTGAAAAGTAATCTTTTCTAATGCTGCCGCAGGAACAGCAACGCTGGCAACATGTGACTTTGAAGGATGAAGGCATTTTTGCTGCAGTCCAGTGACGCATATTCAGGTCCATCAGGAGAAGGCTTTACTGCTGCCCACAACTGCCTCTTCTGCCTGGATCTCTAAGAAACTTAAACACTTGGAAGTCAGGTCAATAAGACCTTTTCAAAAACATCCAGGGACTTGTACTTCCACACATGAGAGAGATTGCCATGTTTTGGAGTACACAGGGCTGCATAACAGAAGTAGGACTGAGATAGTGAAGTTTCTCCTTTCCTTTGCATAGAAAAGCTTTTTTTCTGGTAACCAGCATCTGTCTCCTTGTGACTGGCTGCCCTCTTGATACTGTATGTGCATATATCGTGTAGCTAAAGCAGACATGTTTATATGGTCCTGAGTTGACCTGCCTCTTCTAAATGATGTTTTGTGGTATAGGTAAGGATTGTTTTTCTTGTTCTTTTTCCATTTCTTGTTTGAAAAAGTACAGCAAAACAATGATCATTCATGGTCTGTAGGCACAGTGTGGAATGTTAATGACTTGTAGACAGCAGCGATTTCCTAACGTGTTTTACTGCAGGTGTCTGAATGAGATACAGTTGGTGGAACTCAGAAGTTAAAAGTATGTTAAGAAGCTTGGGATAGGGTTTGTTGGCAAAGCTGTCTAATCAAATAATCTGTCACACCAATTTGCTCTTGTCCAGAAAGTGAAATAAACATATTTCAAGTAATAAATAAACTCAAGAGGGAGTTGTGAAAAAAATCTGTATTGTTGTTCAAACACTAAAGTTAGTACAGAACAAATCTTCAAAATTGTTGTGTACTTAACCACGCTGTTTGGAGAGACAGAACAGAGGAGACTTGTAGTTGTTGTGCCACTGATACAGCTTGTCAGAAGGAAGCCGGCCTCTGTCGTGTCTGGCTCTAGCCAAAACCTGTAGCCCCTTACTGCTAGAAACTGGAATATTCTGAAGCTGGAGAAGGTAACTAGGAGAGCAGTCCTGATCATCTCATGATCTCTGCTTTTTCCATACTGCTGTGCATCAGGTTTCCTAAGGTCACTTGGGACTTGCAGGTTCATCTCACTGTTCTATATAGTGCTGTTCTATATATCTGCCCAGATAAGGCCAGATGGGAGGTTCCTGCAGGGAAAGGAAGGTCTTTAAACCCTGCTTTCTTCATCCCTTTATACCTTGGATAGAAAAGTCCTTTCACTGCTTTGCTTCTTTATAACTGCCTACATCAGTTCCCAAAAGGACTCTCTTACCTATTCGGAGAACCCAGCTAAGAGGAAATTGCACACTGTTTTTTGTCATGTCATAGTATTCAAACTGTAAAGTCTGGGCCACTGCAGCCACCTCATTGCTGTTGCTGGGAAATGTTATCTTGTATGTATTTAAGTTACTGTTTCCATCACAGACTTGGAAAAATTACCTTCCATTTTCACTGCCTAGCCCTCACTGGGCATGCTCTCTAACAGTAGTAATTCTGAAGCATTTTGTTTCTTTAAGGCCCACTCCTTTTCTGAGTTGAGACACTTGGCATTATCAATGCACATGCCAAGAATGTTTTAATTCTTTGCTTGCAGCATAACTGTTACTTCCTGACAAGACAGATTTTTCTTTTGATCAGTTCAGTGAGTAAACTGGTACTGTGACTATTAGGGACCTGAGGTGATTAGAATGCATGGTCTTGGAGAGAGAAGCAGCCAATCATCTTCCCAAATTAGAGGAATGAACAAGCATCCCCTGTTCTCCTGACCGTCCTCCTTGGTCTTTTGCAATACAAGACTTGAAGCTAGTGTACTGAAGTTGGAAAGCTAAAGGTGAAAAGATGCTGCTTGACTTTATGTCCCATTTGACAGGATGAACCGCCATATTGGGAATGCCATGCTTGTGATGCCTCTGTGCTGGGCGATTGGCAACAGCTAAGGAGAGGTATTTCCAAGAGTCTTTGATGCCTTGCGTTCCCTAATCCTCCTGGTAGCTGAGCAAATATCCCAGCTTCTGCTCTGTGGACACCCGGGATCATGGATGGGGAAGGATTCATTTCTGCTTTGCTGCAGTTTGGAAAGAGGATGGGAAATAGCAGTGTGTGTGCTAGTAAATGATGTGCGGCTGTCAGCGTGAATAAAATCACTTTCTAGTCAATGTCTTGGTCATGTTCTGCCCGACCACGGTGGCCCTACTGAGGGTTAGTGTAATACATCACGGGAAAAGATCAGCAACAGGTCAGAATTTGGAGCCAGATCACAGCTCTCCATTGAAGTCTTCTAAGTCTATGAGGTCCATCTACATCTGTAATTGCCTATCTTTTTTGAGGAAGGTTTCTGTCTGCTTAGTTAAACAAGAGTTAGGTAAAGACTGACTAAGAAGTAGGTTGACAAACAATGAAAGCAGAGACACTGCACTACTTCTGGGCAAAGAGGATAGAAGTTCCTATCAAATACCCTAGCTAACTGATGATGCAAGAGAGAACAGAAGGCATAAATCCCAGCTATATAATTTCCTCTCCTGCCTCGCTGTATGTTTCTTACCACAAGCTCTTCCAAAATCAGGAAGACAGTATCTCTCTTCCTATCGTGTTTATTCTTTCCCGTTTGTTAAAATACTCTGCTTCTACGTCTTACTCTGATGCCCTGTCTTGAATTCTAGAAAAGTTAGTATGGCTTCACCTGGCTTATCTTTGTGCGTGTGTGTGTCTGAGTGTGCGCTTTCACCTAAGATGCCAGCAGGAACGTGTTCTGCTCTGGAAATAGAGTTCTGCTAAGACTATTAACACCGCAAAGACAAAAGCAGGTATAGAAGGACACAAAACAGCATTGGCCCTACAAAAATAGGGGTTATTAAAAGAAAGTATTGACTTTTCATTGGCAATGTAGTGACTATGTCTTATCTCGGGGCTTCTAACACTGTTGTATCCAAGCACAGAACTTAATGAAAGGTCACATTTTTGGGGCAGAGAATTCTCACTCAAAGCAGGGCAGTAAGGGTTAAGGCACCTATATTGAGACTCTTGCTCTGCTACATATTTTCTCAGATTGATCTGGGGCAAGCCACATAACCTCTTTATGATATGATTTGGCAGTCTATAGGTTGGGAATTATGACACAGATGTTTTAAAGACTAGGTAACGCTTGAAGCATGTCTAAGGATGTTCAGATGGGCAATTAGTTAAAAATTACAATGTGAAAACTATTTCCTCCTTAAGTTGATGTTGAGCTTAAGCAGTGTTGGTGGTGATACCTTTTAGATGGAAGCTTATTGTTTGTAAGGCCGATTAAGAGTTTTTTGGGTAGATAAAACAGGACATTGCCTTTGGTGGCAAGAGCAAATTGTTTTCTTTGGGTGTAGTAAAGGGAAAATAGAATGGAGCCTAAAATAAAGAAGGCTGGTTTGTTTCATGGTTAGAGTCTGCATCTGGGATTGCAGTTTGCTGTGGAAGGGGATATATGTGGGAGTGGTGAAAGCCTACCAACGATCAGGGACCTGTGCTCAGGGGACCTAAATTTCTCTCCAGGGTTACTAGCCTTGCAAAGCAGAGGGATTGGGACATGCAACACAGTGACTTGTGTGAGTCCAAGCAGTACTATTGGCCTCAAAAGTGTGAAAGGGTTGTTTCCTAAATTCATCACAATGATCCTTTCATAAGTGTTGTATCTTTAAATGAGACAGGGGCTGGGAAAGTTCTCCTGATATTGAACTCCTCTTTCCTCAGCAGACAAGATAGGAATGTGGGTACGTAAGTCTGTTCCCCTCAGCTTAGGCTTCCTAGTTATTATGTATGTTTTTTGCCCTGTGCAGATATCACTTCATTGACCTCCTTGGGAGAATACAGTAATAGGCCCTTCATAAAAGGGAAAAAAATCCCAAACCCCTCAAAGTAACTAGATCTCTCAGTCTGCTGCATTTTCCTTATTCACAAAAAAACTAGCCTTATCAACAAGTGAAATCAGGTTTGTTTGGCATGATTTGCAGGTTACTCTTATATTAGACCAAATGAAATTTCTGTCAGTCAATCAGTCAGCTTGTTGGAAAGGTGATCATTATTCCATGATAAAAAATTTTAAAAAAGTAAAAAATTAATCTATCAAAAACAGATTAGTCATTAAAGGATGGCAGGAAATTCTCCAAAGAAAGTTTCTATCTGTCATCTCTTGGAAAAGCCAGCAAAAGTAGAGACACACGTCTTCACAATTCTTGCTTTCTTTCTGGGGAAGGAGATTGCATGTCTCAAAGAACTGATACTGCCTATTGCTCCATCAGCCTATAGCACTCCAGCTGTGCTCTGTCCAAGGCTAACATCTATGGGAAGTCGTTGCTCTGAATTTAAACCAGGTGTGAGAAGAACCAATGATCTCAAAAGCCAGAGGCTGCCTTATGAAAGTCATCCCAGTGGGTAGAACTTACTAGAATGCCTCTGTGTGTGCTCTGCTCAGAGGCCACAGACTAAGTGGCCAGGACTGTTCCTGCCCCTCCTGCAGGGAGAGAGCAGAAGTTACAGGACAGGATTCTGTGAGGCCAGCAAACAAAGGCTCTGCTCACGAGGCAAGCTTCTGCTGCTGTTGCATATGCAGTTCTGCCTTGTATTCACCCAAACCGAGGTTTTTTGGCTTCCAGGTCTGCCAGCTTAATCATAAGAGTCCTTTCTAAGCTTGTCCTGATATTTGTATTTTTTAAAAAAAAAAAAGTATCGGAAGCAAGGCCATGTCAAGATCGGTGTTTCCTTCTTTATGCTCTGGGGGGAAAAGAAATTGGCTAAAGCTGTGTGAGAAAAGTTCAGCAAGTGCTGCGTGAGGAGGGGTTTGTAAAAGATGAAGCCTCCTGAAGTTCCAAAATTAGCCTGCAGGACTCTTGCCCTCTTTCTTGGGGAATTCAGGTTGGCAGATCAGGCCCAGCCAGCAGAGACTATTCATTTCTATCCTTCTCAGAAAGGAAGAGCCAGGCCTTTGCACAGCTACTCTCAAGGCAGGGGAAGCTCCATTTGTCCATTTGCACTGGGTCAGAAGAGATTAATGTTCCATTTCTGCATCACTCTGTAAATACCCACCTTACCCAGGCAGTCTTCTTTCAGCAGCAGCCCATTTCCAGAGTACAAACCCACCATTGTACTGTTTATATCAGTTAATTTGGCCCTGTGGACGTTGTGCCAGGCGATCACATGGCTCCCTACTTGCCTCACCTCAGCCCGAATAAAAGTTGAAAGTGCAAAATTAAAACATCAGCTATTGGACCAGCAGGACCTGCCTGCCAGGCCGTTCCCACCCTTGTCTCCCATACACTGAGAGTCCACACCAGAAATAATCTCTGCACAGTCAGGATCTAGCCAGGGCACATCTTTCTGGAAAAAATTGTTTTCCATCAAAATCAGCTCACTGCAAACACTCTGACTGCTATTTAACTGTAGCCTGCCCAGGCCCTGACCCTGTGTGCTTCCTCCAGCCTCTCTTGCTACTGTACATCAGGAATCTTCTTCATGGGGCAACTAGGTCATCAGTGAGTCCCTCTCTGACCTCAGATTTCTGCTGGAAATGCGTGGGTGCTGATTTCATCCTCCTTGCCTCTGCTTGGGTCAGGTGTTCTCTGATGTGGTCGGTGAGATTCCTTGCTTACAAACTTGGGCCCTACTAATGCTAATGCCCTACTATAGCTCTTGTCTTCTGTCTCTTCAACATTTGAAGTACCTTAGAGTTTCTGCTGGGCTGATATATCACTTAGGTGTACAAATGTATATGCGTATATGTTCCATTTGTATTAATTCTGCTTCCTGGAAAGATGTATAATCTGAATTGTGTCAGCTGCAACATTCAGGTAATCGGATTCTGCTGTGCTCTAAAAACTGTGTATGAGTCTTCTCTCTAACTTCCATTTTCTAAACTAACCTGTTTTCTGTGCCATCTTCATGTGTACCTCTCACCATAAAAGACCTCTGTTTTGACATCCTCAGGCTGTCCTGTCTTAAGGATAGTTGATCAGAATCAAATAGCTTGTCCCCACATGGCCAGGGACACGCTAGGGCATACCAGTAGTTTGTATGGCATTTTGTTAAGATCTCTGGTAGAGGAGGTACTGATAGACTTCAGTAAAGCAAGGACAGCTTACACTGGCTGTGAATTTTGCCATTCCTCTTTTTTGAATTTTCTCAAGTTCTTACAAATACTGATTGTTTGAAAAGTTTTAGCCTAATTTAGTCAGTGCTTATTGCCATGCTTATAGCTGAACCACACTGTGTTTTCTTCTGTGCTGCTTCGCTCTCGTCACCTTAAATGTTCTAGTCCACCCTTTGCTTCTCTCAGTATTGTACACTCTTGCCTCAAATTAGGTGCTGGCTTTTTTATTAAGAAATATGCTCTTAGCTCCTACTTTTTTCTTTTTGTTTGCCTGGCATAAGAGCATGAAGCTTTTATATAGGTGTGTTGGTATTTTCCTTTTTAAAAGGCCTCTATTCCTCTACCTGTTAAGGATATTTTCATGTATTTGAGCACTAGACATCTAAACATGAAGTAGAAGCATAGGAGAGGTGTGCACGAGTGCAGTTTGGAAGGTGGAGAGTAGGTAGCAAGGGACAATTAGATGCTGTAGGGTACCTGTATGTGAGTCAGGCTTTCAGTGCAAGACTGCGTGTGCTAGGAGTGTGCCTGAGAGGCTCGCATGCTTGTATGGAGGGGGATCTTCAGATAGGTATTGGTACGTTGCTGTAAATATGCAGTGGAATGGTATGAGTGTGAAAATGTGCGTGGGAATTGTGAAAGCACCCTGACTCTAAGGGCAGCCAGTACGTATGCAGAGCTTTGAAAATGTGTCTTTCATGAGGCTAGTTCTGTGTGCCAGTTTTGATGTTTGTGAAGATTTCTGAGGGTCTACATCTATGGTTTGTGTTCCCGGGAATATGCGCTGTTATCCTGAATGTCTGATTCTGATCTCAGGTGCCAGAATTTATTCCAGTGTGATTGCAAAAGCTGCCAAGTGACATCTGAATTATACTGCTTTGAAATGCGACTTGGGCACTCATCTGTGTGCGTGTGTTAAAGAGTTTGCGTGTGTATGGGAAAGCAGGTGTCGGAGTCCAATCATTAAGCCGTGTAAGGCTGAGACACGGGTCTGTGCACGTGCACGAAGTGTGTGTATGTGGAATCGCGCGTTTGCGTGTAACGGTGCCTGTGACAGGCATGTACAAAGTGTCAGGCCGCTGCGGTGTGCTGTGCATGCGGACTGCTGGCTGGCTGGGCAGAGGCCCGCCGTGTGTCCGTGCGGGGCGCGAGCAGGGCACCCTTCACCTCCAGGTTTTGCTTAACCCTAAACCCTACAGCCGGTGCCCACGAGAGACACGTTAGTGGGTAAGAGACAAGGGGAGCCTGCGCTGCCGCTGCGATTCTTCCCGTGCTGGGACCGGGCTGGAGCTACGACTTCGTCTCACCCGCCCTGCCGCCGGCCCCGTCGCCCCAGCTGCAGTGCCGGGGTCAGCAGTGCCAGCGGCCCGCACTGCACCGGCCCCGGCCCCGGCCCGGGACGCCCCGCCGCCTGCCCGGAGGGAGCGCGGTGCCGTCGGACGCGCTGCGGTGCCGGTGCCCGGTCCG